>JAQIWN010001118.1:0-23060 GCA_034699025.1 Entomobrya cf. arborea Gr-Col-00668
TATACTGTGTACTGTAGAATTTATCAGAATTTTTTTCAGAAGGAAATGTGTTTCTTTGCAAACAAGTGAACACAATTTACCTTTAAAAATAAGATAAAAAGGCGGAGGAGAACCCAAGCTGAGTCGATACAAAATTTATATAACATGAAAATACTTTACATCATACATTCTCTACTTATCATAAAAATTTAAAATGCACAATTATAATCCATGTACGTATATATATTCTGAATGCATAATAAACACAAAAAATTCCTAGAAGATCTCAACTTGCAGAATGGCGATTTCTGTATTTTAAAACTGCATACAAGAAAAAATTCTTCCTTTTCCCGGTTGTGTGGTTCATTGTTTCTGTGTTTGGCACAACCAGAGTGTGTGAAGTCAGCTTGCAAACTTTTGTTGGAGAAAGTAATAGCTATTTTGTTTGGCGAGTGGGTTGGCATGTCTCTACCCTTTCGTTGGCGGTGTGTGTTAGTGGCACTGATGGTGATAGTAATGTTCGTCTACGACCTTTTATGTAAATACAAGTTTTATGCGAAGTTAAAGAAATGAAAGCGATAGGACTTTGAATGGTTGCTGCAATGGTGTTCAATGTGTACTTTATATGATAATATTTTCAATGGTTGCTGATGTTTTAATACAATTTTGTTTTAAAAAAGCCAAAAGAAAGTATTCTCATATGTTATATAGATGTATTTTTGAGTATAAAGTAGAACGTAAGTAAACAATGCAAAAGAAAAGTCAAACGAAATAAATATTCTGTCAGTCCACTTCTGTCGTTACACCTTGTTTCTGTTGGTTTTGGAAATAACTATATAATGCGTACTCCTACAGCCCAGATCATACTCTCAAAGGTATGAAAAACTAGAATTTTTAACAGTTACTTTTGGTAGCATTGCGCATAAATTGGTTGATTTAAATATAGAATACACTGGTACCAAACTTTGGAACCATTTTAATCATTTTACATTGTGCGTAAGGTTTAAGTTATGCCGTACTTTCAGCTTTCACTTTCTATTTTCTGCAGCAACTTTGTCTTTCAAGCAGCATACATTTACCATGAGATAATCATCAACCAAAAAAGTGTACTCGACTGGTGAAAGGATTGATTTGGTATATGTACATTTCAAGCCTAACTCAAGCTAAATGACAACAGAACTATATGTTATAAAATTCGACAATCTCTGACCACTGTGTCTACCTTTAAGTAATGCCAGATTAAATTATATAAGGTTTGGTAATAAAACATTTGACCAATTTAACCATTTATGTTGCAAGACTTCCTTCTAAGAGTAACACATGCACCAAGCAGAACATTTACTGGTGTGCTGTCATGGTACTTAAGCACCATTGTTTTTTGTATCAAAGTAAGGTCAATCTGTATACAAGCTCGACAGAATCTCCAAAAAAAACCACGAAAATAGTAAGCCTTTTGCTCTCAATATTTGCTTGGATGAGCATGTAGAACCACATCGCATCTCATACATTTTTATTTATTTCAAACAAACGATGCTTTCCTGTCTACAAACAAAATGTGACTGACTCACCAATAGTCAGTCACACACACTCAAGTAAACAATCAAAGAACACGGATAGATAAATGCACATTTATTTATACAGTAGATTTGGGGATATCAAATGGGTGCTCGCTCACACATGGCAACGCAACGATTACGAAAACACATAAGACCAGACCATGTCATTATTTCCCAGATTTTTTCCCCTAAGCCAGCAGACTGGCATATTTAGGGTAAACCCCAGTTATATGCTTGTGTGAGTGAGGCGATGACGGTCAAATCCAAGAAGAAAGGATAATGATGAGTTATCAGAGTTTTTTTCTGATATCATTTTGGGGGAAGAAGGACCAATATTCTTTATTTTATGTGTGGACTACAGCAGGCAAGTTTCACATAATGATATGGAGTAATGGTGGTAATGTTTGTGGTGGAATTTTGTTGATATTGGTATAGCTATTTGGAGGAATAATGCCATTGAAAAAGGGTGCACTTTTGGAAAGATGGCTATTATTTTTGTGCCAAGCAATTCTCATAATAAGCTTGGATTGCTTTGCCAACGATCTTCTCTGCAGTAAACAATAAGCATAATAATATTGCTCTCATATAAGCCATTTCTCTGAACTTCAATAAAAACGGAAGTTGTGATTCACGCCGTTATTCTTGATTCACAACTGCCAAACTACAATTGCCAATATTAAAAGTTTCTTGAGAATGCTGCCAGCTTGTCTGCTGTAGCCATCCAGACATAAAGGTCTTGTCAGACGGAGAAAGCGGAAGATGAGATTTGGAAGAATGTAATAAAAAAAGATGCGTAAATACTTGAATAGCTTATATTTCTTTTATATTGGCTCTTTCATGTACTACAACAGAATAATTGACAATGTTGCACCGAGAGAAAACGTTATTACGTCTTTGAGGACAAATGTAATATTTTTTTTTGTTATTGGATAAAAGTCAATTGTGTTGTGTAGTAGAAGTAGTACAGAAACTATTTTTCGTTGACATATGATCTGTTTTATTTACTGCTGTCAGTACATTTTATTACGTTCAATTGCATTATATCTTGTTTTTGAAACAATATTTTGATTTCGAAGAAATCCATAAATAACAATATTTTAACATGTTCATCAATAAATAGAAACATAATATAAGTTGATGAAATGAGAGAGTCCGCGTTACTGTGGTATTACATTAAAAACCTTGATTTAAAAATTTAATTAAAACTATCATAAAAAAGCAGCTATTTTTCAACTCCGCACCTTGTGTACTATTTGAGAAAATCGAGTAACGGCAACACATTTTTCGAATTAATTTTGTTAATTCAGAATTTTTACCTTCCGTCAACTATACAATAAATTTTGTAGTCACAATCTTCGTTGACCGTTAAACGATGATTGCTGATTTAATGATAATTTCTAGTAAATGGCAGTTTAAAAAAATAATATGTCAATGTATGCAAGTGTTATTCATAAGCATAACATACACACATATTGGTTTATCCTCGAATCATTCGAATCATTTTTCATTTTGCTTTACAGCTTTCAAATTGACATTCCAATCCATCCCATTTATAGCAGCTACTTCCATGGTTTATTTTATGGTCACCTCCTTTTCAGCACAAAATAACAAATCAAGAATTCTTGCTGTAATCAATACGACCGTTAGACTCTTTTATGCTGACTAAGAAAAAAGGGGTGAAGAACCCCAATAAAATTTGAATTTTCTTATATGTATTGAGTTAACGTGACTATCTACACAAGGAAAACAGTGAAAAAGTGCATAAAAATTCCATAAAAATAGATGATAGAGCTTGTAGTCGGGGGATGTAGCTGACTGGTGAAGGCATTTGAGGCACCCATAATACAATGATTTGCGAGATAGTTCCTCTCTCTCTATCTACTTGTGTGTGTCGTGTCGGCCCAGTTGGCTTTATGGTATCATCCTTTGGACTTGTCAGCAAAGGTATTACTCTGTGAGTAATTGCCTATTACACAAAATATAAAAACGAGTAGAATTTGGTATAAAAAACCTGGGTTCGCACAAATCCACATCATTTCGTACAGTTATCTTCAGCAAAAAAATATTATGCGTTTGTAGGTAATTCACATTTTTCCTACTTCAGGTCTGCTGCGTTAGCAGTCAATTTTTCAAGATTCATCGTATATCAATAGATAGTGTATTGACATCAGTCAGTGGTCTCCACCAGGACGATCAGAATAAGATAGAAAATTGTTCGTAGAAATGTTGCAGTAAAATCATAATAGGAAATTGACTTTACAAACTGGGATATTTACATTTTACATGTAAAACAAACTTTAAATTGGTGCTTATCAATTAACTGTTAACACAGCTCCACATACCGACTTTATAGAACAAAGGTAAGGTGTTTAGCTTGTGTGTATAATAGCAGCGCTCCATTTAAAAAATAAATATTGGGGCTTCAACACCTGCAATTACTATTATATAGTTTAGTGAACTTTCTCTGCAGAACTACCATATTTTAAGAAGGATAAGGCGTAGAATGAAGTGGTGCGTAGATGGAAGGATAAAGCTGAATGTTAGGTCATTGTGTACTATCACAAAATTATTATTTTTAGAATGACATTTGTAAGGTTTTACTAAAGATGAGCTTAAAGTTCACGTTGAGTTGAGTATTTATTTTATTTTCACTGAAAACAAAATTATCAGTCAAAACACGTTCGTAAAATGATTACTTTCATTTACTAAATAACATACCATACGCTATTTTGTGGCTTGTGGTAATCCAAATGGATTAAAGAAAAAGCCAAGTTAAAGTTGAAAAGCAAAAGGTGAAATACATGTCAGTGTTTTCCTAGGAATTTAATGTAAAATGGAGTACTTCCAATGGAAATGTTCTTCAATTTTCTTCATACGTGCGTATAATTTAATGAATGAAAATACATACTATGAAATACTTCCAAACTTTACGAATTTCTCATAATTATGAAGCAAGTCAATATAGTAACAACAAACCTCGAATTTTTCTCTTCGTATCATCGTATGTTTTCCTTTTGTAGATACACTTTACATTTTAGTGGGCGGAAATATGGGAGGAAATAAACAAACTTAAATCTATGCCATTACCACTAGCTTGTTTGCTTTAGTACTGCAACAGTTTAATTAAAGGTGGATCTTCTGTTCTATATCTTTGGTGCGTGTTATGGATTCTACAACAGCTTCCCAGTTTTCAGCAGAAATTTAGAGAAAGTTGGCAGTAGCCAGAGATTTAACTTTGCCAACCTGCAAATACACAGCAAAAGCGACACTTTTGAGAGTGTTCTTGCACAGTAAGCCTAGGTTTAGGCACAAAGTGTGTTTATTGTGCGTGTACTAAAAATGTAGTAAACAGAGTAAATTCTGGGGAGAAAGTGTTAGCTGTTGTTTAGCCCCATAAATACTTTAGTTGGCTTTTGGTTCATGTTACTTTTTACTTAAGCTATGTTTACGTGTGGTAACTAAAATAAATAAATTAGAAATGGATTAAACAAGTTGGCTTGAAGGGAGTAAAAAGTAAAGGAAACCAAAAACTGGGATTTGTTTTAAGCTGAGTTGAATACAACAACCAAGTGAAAAGTTTGCGTAGTGAAAGCAAAAACTACCAAGCTTCAAATGGTATGGTACACGTTCATAAATAAATTTTGTGATTATGACTTGACAGGAGAAAATATTGGCTGCGTAGCCATTGTCTTGACTTATGGCTTGGTTTATAAGAGCTTGCGAGTTGGGACTCGACGACTGTTGGATTCTAGGATGCATGATGACTTGAAGTAGTGTGGTATGCTGCTTTCTTTTTGTCATTGTTTTTCTTGTTACATGTCACCCTATAACAATTTTTGGTACAGGGTCAGATCTCTGTGGCTATATTGTATCCTAAACACGGTAAATATTGCTTTAAAACTAAACCGGAGACAATCAAAGGGCATTGCTGTTGTACTTTTGTTGCTGTTGTGATCCTAGCGGATGCCTGTGGAGTGGGATCGGGGACTTCCCACAGTGTCGAGGTTTAATTGAATTTTGCAAAGTCATAAATCTATTTAGCAAAAGCCAAAGAGTTACACACATGCTGTGTTGATTTGATTTCTGGTAAAGTATTTTGTGTACACCATGCAACATACATTGTATTTGTATGCATGTACTATTTTGCCTTGTTGCCCCGAAAGTAAAGTAGCTCAATACATCTCTGCCTGGAAATAACTTTCCTTTTGTCTTATCTTGTTATTAATGCTTTCAATCATGAAATTAAGTTAAAATGAATTGGTTTGGTACATTTTTAAAATAAACCTTTAAAGCAGGTTTTATATTGCAGTATTTCATTTACATTTGTATTGATGTTTGAGTAGATAAGTGAGGTATAGATAAATGTACAAATGGCTGTTATATTCGCATACTTTTAAAATGGAAAATGGATAAATGTCTGGAAGCATGTCAGTGAATTTCTAAAATATGAATACCATATCATTACTCACTTGTGTGACTCGTTCTTTAGCTGTCACTAACAAAAGTTTTCCGGCTTCCCTGCCGCTATAATGCTAAATATGTGTTCCGTTGTCGGTCACATAAGCTTTGGTGGTTATCCTTTGTACAGTCGTATCACAAAGCTAGACTACGACATATGTGTGTAAACATGCATAAAAAGCAAAATCTCAGACCATTCGGAAAGTTCATAGCTCATGGCCCAGTGATAATATTTCTCGTTTCTTTTTACTACCCTCCATATCATCGCCACTTTAACTCAAGGCGCCATTATGTATGCTGCTGTTCATTTTTGTGGTACTATAGCTCAAGTCACCGAAAAGTTTATAAGGGATGAATAGAAAGAGGACTATAAAGAACAGCTACTATTGGTGGTGTGGTGATAATGTGCAAAATTTCAGGCTGGTTTATGAAAGAGGACCACCACCACAAAGCTGTCTATCCGTTTTACATTATTTTGAATTGAGTTCATAAGGGTCGAATATCTGTGTAGCTGCATTAGTAACAAAAGTAGAGAAAGTGGAATAAAGATCATGGGATGTTATTGTTGGTTAGAGAAGACTACCCACAGGCAAATACAATGGTAACATTGAATCGCACTTTGCTCGGTTTTGCAGCTTCGCGTAGATTTGTTGCATCATAATGGTCATCTATATCTTCTGACACGTTGAATTATTTCTATACTTCAAAGATCTGTAGGCGTCTATCTCGTATCACTATACACTTTATCACTTCGATCACTTTGTGCATTCTATAATTTATCAATTAGTTACAATTATTACAAAGGGTAAGTATATATATTAACGCATATTGCTGCAATGTATGTGGAGAACTCATAGAAAAAACTTATTTTATTTGATAAGATTGGTTCTCCAATTTTTTTACAAAGATGAGCAGTCAGTACAAATTCCTATTACTTTTAGCTTTAGTCATCCTAAGTAACCCAATTAAACCACTTTTGAAACACTTGAATCACCTCAGCTCTTCTTTTCTAACTTCAACTCCTCGGGCAATAAAAATGCCACTTAACATTGAGTACAACTTGTCAAGAAATACCTTTAGAAAGTTTTTTTTTCTCTGGTCTGTTTCCCTGTTCCCTTTTGGCTAATGGGCCTTGTCTGTTTAAATAAAAGTGGTTGGTGGCACTAGCATGACCAAACAGTCACGACATTTCGGATGAAGAAATAAAAAAGAGTTGAAAGAAAACTAAGAAAGTCGACTTAACTAAAACGGTCATTTTACTTTTTATTCATTGGGATCCGCTGGGTTTGGCTTCGCTTGGTTTTTATTCGATCCCTTCTCATTTACAACGGGAAATGGGCTATGAGCTGAGCATATTTAGTTGAAAGGAACAAAATGAAAGAGGAACTAGCAGTGAGCACAAGGAGAAAAAGACGACAACCATCATTTGTCTAATTAAATGTGCGCTGTCGCTTTAAAAAGACACTATGTCGTGTGTTCCAGGGAGAAAGCAGATGTCCTTTTGAGAACGAATAGTAGGCATAGTAATAAAACGTAGAATCTGCAATTACTTGTGTCTGTCTGAGATGCGAGTATGTTATTTCATTTAAAGTATAATTTAGATTGTAAGAGATACGCGATTTACTACGTCTCTCGCTATTTATTTACATACTTTTATGTCATGCTATTTGAATTTGATACGAAAGAGTATTGTGCTTTGTGCATCATATATATACAAGTGTATTCATTTAAAAAGAAAGTAGAAGTAGTTTTCTGAACTCTCCCATCTTTTCTACAATTTTATTGCTTAATGGAATGGTTTGTTTCAAAATTACTACTTTGTTGCTTCTGACACAGTTTAGAAATTTAAACGACAAACAGAGATGCGAGTTTAAGAAGATAATTTTACAAAAAGTGAACGATGCGTGTGCCCTGTGCCGTGTACAGACTGCACAGCTCATAAAACTCCGGAAAGAAAAGATATCTCTATGACTTAATGGCATTCTACTTACCTCAGGAAGAAAAAGAAAGGTAGTTAAAAGTTGGCCTAATTTGGCTAATATTTTTTTTACTTCAGTACAGAAAAGCATTGAATAGGAATCATTCCGTCGATCTTTGTTAGCAAAGATACTAAAATGAAAACCATTGTAAAGAAGTATAAATGAATTGAAACGAAGTCAGTTAAAGCTAATTTTCCACAACATTCTGAGCTATTTTCGATGGGCTCACATGTGTCGCGCGATATGTTATGCTTCTTAGTATTGCGGTAAAAACAGCTATATGTAGTGTAATCTCAATCTTTAGTTTAAGAAGTATCAGAAGTGATTCAAGTAACAGCACAGCGTGATATAAAAAACAACTCATCACGTTACAAATGTTGCTATATTCCGATTCTTTAAAAAAAACTAGTTATAAACAAAAGACTAAAGTGATGATAAATGGCAAAAACGGTATAAAAAGAGTTTACTTTAAATGAAACGTAAGAAAACAAGAGAAAAATAAGATCTCTCAAAGTATAACTTAAGAATATCTCAAGGGATAATATTGTAACTGATTTTTTTAAAAAACGATGAAGCATGTACAAAAGTACTACATCTAATTAGTTGTAAAAAATGATGCGCACCATATTCTCATCTTTACGCTGTTGTTGATTTATGAAGTCGATTAAAATTTTAGTTGCAGTTATGTAGTTAAATTCACCAGTAGATTGTATTGCTTCGTCGCTGTTAAAAGCACGCACGACATATGGATGACAATGAAACGAGCAAACTTTTCTTCAATCAGCGGAATGAAATGATCATTTTAAAACTACATAATTCATAGATTTTCGATTGTACCCACTGCATGTATACAGTACTGAAAGTAATCTATCTATAAATTATAATTTTGTATGATAAAAGAAAACGAACGTATCTTGCTAAATATGGACAAATCTTTTTTAATGACCTGTGAAGCTGTACAGCTCTTCATTTATTTTATCATCTTAAGCCGGCACTTTTCATAACTAAATCTGACCCGTTTTCTTTTTAATGTCTATATAACCTTAAGTAAGCATAACAACATATTTAATATCAAACCATAATAAGTACAAACGAAGGTACTTCAACACACATGCCATTTTCTACACGTTACACGTTTTTACTATCATCATCATGCCTCATACAACACACCACTATCATCATGTCCATGTAAAGATGTGACATGTAAAAAGGATAATGCATGAGTGCGTAAAACTACCGTATTTCATGATGACTTTTGACATCCCTGACTCTGCATAGTGCCAGCAGGGTACTTTTGCGAAATATGCACGTGAATGGAACGACCAGTCAGCGGGGCTACTACGAATGAAAGTGCAAAAAACGTGGCAATAGCCACTACGCAATCCATTTTAGTTTGTTACGTTATTACTACGGATCATTCTTATCGTTATCAGATTTTGGCTGGCTGCACTGGTCATTTGAGAACATAATATGAGTAGAATTGTATAAATGATTTTTTGCGAGATTGGAGGAGTGCCAAGAAAGAATCAACTTACATAAGCTCATGAGATAGATTTGACCTCCTACCTTTCTGCACGAATCTTTAGTTTCAAAACTGTTTTGGTAAATCATCTATACAATATTTTCACAATTTAATTTTGCCGGATTGCCAATCGAAAATAAAACTAAAGCTATTTTTAGTTACATATCTAAACGAGATGCAAAAATTTTAACTGTGTAAAGTACTATTTAAAACATTTGCAAAGCTTGCTATTTTTTGGTATAACTTTTACGGATATGGCTTTTAGATAGCTTTTGTTTGACATAAAACCTTATGTTAGGACTCTTTGCTTAATGTTTTGTCAAAGAAACAAGATACTAGAGCCATCGTCGTCATCAGAGCTAAACGTTTCCTGGCAAAAGCTTACAAGAGGAAAAAAACATGTCCATCTGGATGCATCGTTGATCGTATGTAGACGATATTGGATGGAAAAAAATCATGACAATGTTTTCACTTGTATCATGTTGTGCTGTGTACAATAAGTAAGTAGTAAGCACTGACCTTCCTACAACATTGACTAATATTCAAGCGTCGTGACGCACATAGTAGTTACTGAGCTTTATTTACATTCAAATCAGACAGAAAACGCAAAAGTCTATAAGCACTTAAACTTACCATTAGTATTTATTTGGGGGATGCGGTAACCCGTAATTCATTGCTTTTTGAGACATTTACAAGTGAATATTATGATGCCACTGGACAAACAAGTTTAAATTTTAAACCATATTCCTACCATAATCTTCATTTCATTCCGGAAAAATATTTTATAAATACTATACATTTTAATTGGTAGTATGTATTGTATTTTGGTTACAACTGTTTGCTAGTTTGTGATTTTTATATTGTCAACTTGAATTATATTAGCTTAATGTTGTTTTTAAAAATAACATATTATAGTGTTATGTAATTTAGAACAGGTATATGTCATTTTGTGATTTATAACTGAACAACCCTTAACACTTTAATAAAGTTCAATCAATCAATCAATCAATTACATGATTATTGTTATGAGTTTTAGTGAATACTAAAAGCTTTTTGACTTCATACAACAAACTAGGAAACGTACTGTAATACCCACATAACCCACAAAAGAGTCACAGTATAAACATTTGAATGATGTCATGGATTATTTTTGATTTGATTTCCAGACGATACACGATAACAAACATTGATGATTGGTGAATGGATCGGGTTACTCAATCATTTTTTCTAAGCTTTGGACATTTTGTCCAATTCCGTAAATTAAATACTCATACATTCTCGTTAATTGGATAAAAGCTTGTAATATTTTCCTCAAGGCTTTTGCTTTTACATTCCCATTTCCCCAGAAACTTGTAAAATATGAACCAAATTTTCTCGAAAGTGCACTCATCTTTTACATGATTAATGTATTGCATAAGTTAATAACTAAATCTAGTTTTTCCTCCGCCATCCCCCATCTACAAAATGTTATTTTTCTTGTTTAAAATCTTCTCTCGAGCTTGATTTTTTATTTACTTTTTATCTTGTCACAAAACAGACCATGAGCTATGAACATGAACACTCCGGTTACCAACCACCACTCAACTTTCTGAACACTTGAAACTTTTTAGTTAAATTGGAAAATGTTACCTACATTTATTTTTGTAGTCCCCAAAATGAATTTTTAGAACCACTTGAAAAAAAACATATACAGCAGTTATTTTTGCTCTCTGGCTGCTGTCATGATAGAACGCAAAAAAACTCACAAGTCAACGAGTTAGGAAGAGTTAATCTTTTTATTTTCTCTACTTATCAGCCTCACATCCACATCTCTGCCTGCCTTCAATTTATTAGAGAATCTGTGTTTTGTTGGTATTTGCTATACAACTTCGACTGATTTTGCTTCTGCCTGTCTGGTATAAAAATAAAATGAAAGTGTGGAATTATTTATTTAAAAAACATAGCAACTTTTCGCAGATTTCTCTTTACAGAACTGATCTTCTCTTCCACACGTTCCACTCTACAAACTACCAAAAAATCATAAATAAATAAAATGCTCCAATATTTTGCAAACTTGGCCACTTCTTTTTTTCGCTGCAGACATCATCAAATTTTACAAATTCCTTTAAAACTTCATGTTTTCCTCCTCTAAAAAATTTATCCGAGCATTGGAAAAGTTTGGTTAGTAAGTTACGTTACATTTTACAGGATATACATATCTCTCTCTTTCTCTTTGCGCCTGCAAACTTTTTTCTCACTCAAAATGTCTGAGCAAAACTCTATAATGGCATGGCTTTCAAAAGTATTTGCTTTAAAATGCCACTTGATTTTCGCTACCTTTTACCCCAATTTCTACTTTAAATCCTTTCACTTGGATTGAAATTCAAGGCTGGTTTATCCGTAAACCATTTATGTTTGTTTTTTTGTCATGTCGATCTATCTTCATTGGGGAAAAGCCTTTTCCTCTCCATTTATGTTTCTACTAAATCCTTTCCCTTTTACAAACATTAGCGTAAAAGAGAAAAACTTCAAGTAGCAAAGTAACACACGACCAAACTTTCTTTTTGCGGTGTTTTCTGTCCATTGCAAGTCAACAGCTGGTAAAGTCGTTGCCAATGTCTAGTGGTTTGGTTTTTTGTACTCATCTTGTCTTACACCAGAGCTAGCCAGAGTAAAGAGGGAATTTTAACAGTCGTATAGTCGGTCACGCCTGTCAATTCTGTGGAGGACTGGGGTTGACCGCTGAGATGTGGAACAGTTTCACGGTAAAATACGAATAAAAAAAAGCATCCATTTACTTTCACATATTAAGAAAAGGAAATTTCGCCAGCAGTTTAAAATAGAAAGTTCACTAAAAACAAGCCTGCGCTAAACTGATTAGATTTTTTTTGTACAAAATTATGAACCACCAAGGGATATGGATAGAATATATAATATTAAATGAAAGCACTAAATTTGACCTGCCTGGTTGGCTTGATCTGACTCACAACATAAATAGTTTACTTTGTTATTTTTCTCTAAAATATTTAAAGTAATCCCAAAAAACCAAGGTTCACTGTAGAGGCTTATATCAGATCGGTCTATTTGTCTTTTTCCAAGTATGTTTGCTTTCAATCGAGAAAAGTTACGTCTTCTATTTTGATGTAACTCTAGCTTAGCTGTTATGTTGGTCTTTGGTTATGGACAATTTATAAGCAAATGCTCCCAACCCTTTTATTTAAATTGAAAGATACGCGCTTTTGATTAAGTTTTCAAAGAACAACTACTTTAAAATAAAACCATTAGAAAAGTATTACATTTAACCCGTGCATTTGAATAGCACTAGTAAAATGAGCCTACGCACTAACATGGTCCTATTTGGAGCACGCAAAACCTTTTGAGAGGATGGGAATGATGGGATGCCAAAACCCTAAGCGAATCTATTGGACTATAAGTAACACGAATGAGTTTGAATGAGGGAAAGGGAAAAGTGCGTTTCTCCATGTTAAACTGTCCTGTTTCCTACACTAAACTAGCTCTAGCCTTTCTACGGCATCGTTGAAATTTCTAGCTTTCACTGGAAAGGGGGATGGATTACATTGCATGCGTACAAGAAAGGATGAGAAAAAAGACGTGAGAGTCAACAGTTTCTCCTCAGTCTTTCGGCATCTTCTGTGCCGACAACTTGTGTGTGTACTCTTAAGGATTTTTGAAATAGAATGATGTGGTGAGTGAAAAATATTGTAATATCAAATGTACAACTGAGTTCATTGGTAGTAATCTCGAGGATTTCTCTTTCAGACGAACGAAAAAGTGCATAAACATTATTTTTGAAAACAAAATTTTTGTTGATAAACTGCTCGACTTAAATGTGCTGATATTAAGCTTTGTTGTTGACCCTACTCTGGCCAACTTATATGGATGTGTTTTAGTGAAAGTGAACCGTGAACATGGATTTTAGTAGTTTTATTCGAGCAAAAATAATTTCTTTGATTATCTGAAAGCGGATATAATTATATTCTTAAGCGCTTTTGGGAAGTTTTCAATGTTTCCAGAGTTTTGTTACAAAATACAGGAACTCGAATAAATTCGGTTTTCAAAAATTTAAATACATCGCATCGCAATACAATACATAGTATTTTATGCATATTCGGATTTTTGAAATTTATGATTTCCAGAGCTTATTTATAAGACAAAGATGGACATAATGACACATATGCCTGATATTTTGACATTTACACTACGGGATATGTAACCAGGCATCATGCATTAATAGTATTTTTCATGTTTTTACTTCATTGTCAAATAATAAAGTTGTTTAAAGCTTTTAACAAATTTGCTTAAAGCAGATGTAAATAAGCCGTTGTGAAAAAAATTATAGAGATTGCATTGCATTTTAAAACTTTTAAATCATGAGTAATGCCAAAAACTGTCTGCGTTCACATAACAATTACCTATCAACTTCATGACTAATCTCATGCCTGGCATTGGTGAAGATGATGAGGATAACGATAAAAGGAATGTGCGGCATGGCCGGTACAAGAATGGGAGCTGTTGCAACATGTCGAAAGCCTAAATACTTACTAATCCTTATGTTGTTCAGTTCATTCTTTGTTGGTTGGAGAAGTGATCAATTCGCTGCAGCAGAACGGATTCCGCTGGGTGAGTAATCAAAATTATAAATCTAAATATCTACATTTTGAAGAAATAATTCAGTTTACAATTTGGAAAAAATATTGATCCCCGCAAACAAACATGGTTATGTTAGAGGTGACGATAAGCTTAAAACAATAGATAATTCTAACAAAAGATTAAAGGGCAGTGAAGGAATGGTAAATAAAATATTTCAACTTTTTGTCAATGCCGAAGCTTCTTTAAATCTGATAGAACGAAGAGAAAGTTCGTTGGTACTTGAAATACGATTTAGTACAATTTATTATTGTTGTGCCAATGTCGTATTTGAGAAACAATTGAAATCTTACAGCAAAAACAACTTTGGTGACCATGTACAGTACATACATAATATACGCGTATGTGTATAGTGTTTTCACATCACTTGAAGTAAAAAATATATACCTCAGGTTAAAAGCTAAAGGTAGAAAGGTACAAAGTTAGCTACTAACATTATTTTTTTCTTATCAAATTATATTGTAAGCTTGTTTACTACACATTGTGTAGTTTTCTCCATGTACCTTTTCCGGAGGGACCAAAAGAGATGGAATGGTAATAATTTGTTGTGAAATTAAATCATGCAGCAGTCTACCTACAAAAAAACTCAGACATTTCTTTTTCTCAAGGCGTCTATACTACAGTCAGCAGTGATAGTAAAAAACGAAGGTATGGGTATAGATGTTGGAGCAGATGTGATGACTTCATACTTGACTGCGGGTTACCTTGTTTTCTTTTTTCTGGGAAGAACAGCAGATGAAATAAGAAAAAGAGGAAAGAAAGCATCCACCTTGGTTAGTTGGTTTTGTACACAGTACACAGATGAAAAGAATCACAAACAAAACAACAACGAACCACAGAAAAAAGACGAACAAGGTGACTACACATATATATCGCAGTGGTACGTCGGGCTTTTTTGACGCGAGAGAGGTTATAGTTGTAACATTTTTTTATACGTATTTTTGTACACAAAACAAAAAAGGCCATGACCGAGACCGTGATTCTATTGAAATAAAAGAGAAAAATGTTGAGCTTAGAAAAAAGAAAATAAGAAAAGGGTACATAATGCTTATGGTTCGTTTCGGTACAGACGTATACCATACCAGTGAAATGAAAGCAGTGTGGGGGATCCATTTCCGCTTCATTATATTTTGTACACATGGTGGATGTTGATGGTGGTATGGTATGGTGCTGACTGTAAAAGTGGTGAGGGGTTTTGGGTGAGAACAAGGAAGCAAAAGAGTGAAAATGTAGAAGTCGAAATCTTTCTTGTTTCTTTTTTTTACAATTTCCCTTGTGCACAGCGAGGGAAAGAAAAGAAAAAGTTTTAAAGATATACTTTCCATTTTCTCACAGAAATTTTATTCACGTTTTGCTCCCTGTATCTTTTCATGTCGTAATATTATGTACACCTAGCTAACATTAGATACGCTATTAAGCAACAGCAGGGTAAAAAATAAGGGAAAGCAAAGTGAAATTATAGAACAACAGATGAAAATGCAAGAATGAAGGCTGCTATTGTGCAATGTGCATTTTCTTTCAGTTTCTTTCTCTATATATTAGAAACAGTATTCTGTAAAGAAATGAGCATTACTGTTTTTGTTCAAATATTCATGAATCTTTAAATTTTATTTAGCGTTACGAAACATATTTTCTCTTAATCATATGCCGTCATCTGTGCCCCCGCCATGCCATATTGCTAATGCAGTACTGACGCAATGTTACATTTCATTCTACTATCGTATTATTCACATGAAAATTTATGGATAAAATAGCTCTATGAGTAATCTGTAGTGTTTCTCAGGTCAGGTTGATGTGTTGTGTGTATTACGTAAGATTTGTTAGCGGGACAAATAAGTAATGGCTATGACGATTGCTTGTACTAAAAATAATAAGTCAATTATACATCAGATGAAAATATTTAAAAATAAGATAGTACGATGGGAATGAATTTTAAGCAAAGACACATAGATCTGGAGCGGACAAGGTTTAATTTTTCTTCAAAAAGCCGAAATTTCCCTAAGTTAATCTAATATGTGAGAAGTACTTCATCTCCTACTGGATTTTATAAATCTGCAGGTAGTGGTATGGTTCCCGGTTCCGTCATAGTTGATTTGTCTAGTTGCAATATCTCTTTAGTGCGAATTTGGCAATAATTCAAGTAAACAATTAAATGTCGCTGTAGTTTAATATTTTAAGAACTACATTGGTTTTTCGATCTATTTTTAATATTGGGTTTGCAAATGAGACCATTTTATTTTGAGAATCGAATTATATATCAAGATAAAAAACCGCTGTTTATAAATGGAAAGGAACACCTCACACAAACTGATAAAGGAAAGCTTTGTTGTCTTTGTTTTGCCTAAAGTCAGTATTATCTATAAAATACTTATATTTTTAAAAGTAGAAGCTTTACTCACAAAAGGAAAGAAATCCTCCTATTATTTTTCTTTTTTCTGTTTGTATAAATGTTAATGAGCTCAAAAGCAGATCATTACTTTGGTATTTTATCATTAATGCCTTTTGGAGAATATGAAATGGTTACCATAAAATATTTTTCCGAATGGTGACTGAAAACAGTGTAATTGTAATTCTATTTATAACGAATCAAGAATGAAAATGTAAACGGTTGTTTGAAATACAATATGCTTAAGTGTTTTATATGAAAATCTTTTGAGGTATCAAATCAGGTAAGCTGGTACAGAATATATTTGGTATTGTAACAAAAATGAAAACACTTTCCGTACGCAAGGCTATGTCATCATTGGATTTTACTTGCATTATGTGGCTTTTCCTGCCAGACGAACAATGAGAGAACTTACACTAGAGTTGAAAAGAAGATTTATCATATTTATATAACATAATTCTCTCATGAAAATACACACAAGATCGCCAGAATATAAAAAATATGCCATATGAATGCGTACAATTCTTTTGATTTGATTCCAGACTTACCAAACAAAGTACTAAACTTATTCAGGTAGGAACAGAAGGGTTTAATCGGACTTTTTTCAAAGCATTCAAATGATAATATTAGCACATTAAACAAAATCAAAATACACACCGGAAGTCTGTCACCAGAAAAAAAATCTGTGATCTAAAAAAGTATTTATCAGTCTTAGTTTACATTTATACTTCTGCTTAAAAGGTATGTACAATTATTCTTTAGATTTTCTTGGGCACATAAAAAAATATTTGTATAGCATTGTTTTCTTCTCTAGAAAATGTAACTTGATTTCAGCTACAAGAAAACACAAAGCCTACCACAAAAACGACACTGTTTGTCGTGCAAGTCAAAATATTGTGACTGAAGCACATTTTATTTTCTCTTCATTCTTTTATTATACTTCAACCTACAGCATTTTTTATTCAGTATTCCTGGAATTTTATTCTTTCTAATAATCCAGTCTAAGGCAATGGTTCTTCTGTATATTCACTTAATACAGATGAAGTCAATAGAACAAAGCATTTCGGTATTCAATTCACCACAAATGCTGAATTACCTGGAAGGAAGCGGATATTTGTATAATAATCTAGTTAACCGACAGCAGAATTTTATTATTATTCCATTTCCTCCGCCGTTCCTTTGAATCAAATGATAAAAATATGCATTTTTCTTCTGAAAAACCGAAAAACTACTGAAGAAAGGATTTCTTAGAAAATAACATAAAGGCTGTCACTCTCACTCTTCAGAATTAACTAAAACATCTAAAACCGAACCGAGTGTTTTGGTATCTAAATGACGTTTGTTTGCTAGAATAAAATGAAGTGACTCATCAATTTTGCCACTTTGTGTACAAACTATTAGAATAAATTGTGAAGAGCTCTGCTTTTTTCTTGTTTTTTTGACGAATGATGGATTTACTAAAAAAAAACTAAGCCATGGTTGCAGTCAGATTCACTTCCTTCGAAACAATGAAACAATGCATCCTTCAGTCATTCTGTCCGCTGGCTTTTATTTTTTTGCTACAATTCCTGGTAATTTGGCGTATATTGTGTGTTTTTTGTCTGCTGCTGAAAGAGAATGTGTTCTGTTCAGCATACTAAATACTTACAAGATTTCTTTTCTTCGTCTGAAAATGGCTCGTGTCGTGCTCAAGTATTGGACCAGACTAGTCATTCTTTCCTATCCTGTAAAATTGGTTTACGCAATAACCCACATAAATACTTTCAAGGAGAACAATTAGGTATAAAAATGCGGAAGGGTGTGTGGTACATTTTTCTTTACTGTTAAGAAATATGTACGTTTCTTTTTATGTTATGTTAGTGCTGAGCTTTGTCGAATGAGTATGATTGCTTGTGTGGCTAGAGGCCAAGAAAACCTCTGCTGCTGATGTTCTACTATCTTTGCTCCTTTCTACGCAGCAGTTTGCTTTCAACTTTCTCCCACATTGCTTGTATATTTCCCCTTTTTTAGGTTACTTCCCAGTGGAACTAATGCTTCCAGCTTCAATAACTATAGCTGTTGTAGAGGCTGGTAAGAAGTCAAAATTGTGAGAAGACGTCATTTGATAAAAACAAAAGGGAAAGTAAATGTAAAGGCGGACGGAAAGCATCTTACTGACTGTTTTTTTTAGAAAAAATAGAACTCAAGAAAAACATCCTTCTAAATATTGACATACATAGTGAACAAACCAAACCTAGTGATCTGTTTTTCTTGCACAACGTGACGGGGTTGTATATAAAATCGATTTTTCGGGTTCATAGAACACAAACTTGGTTGTTGTGATAGGAAAAATGTCATTTTATCCTTGAGAATTTATAATAGCTTTTAGCTAGCTTTCATCAAAATATTTATAATAGAAGCGAATTCCGGTACACATACATGCATACACACATAATATAAAATGTATACCTAACAGTGTAGTATTGTATATGTATTTATTGTTTACAAAATTTGAAATAAAAGACGTGAAATATGATATCAATTTTCCAGTATCATGAAAAGAATGTTTACTTCAGTTTTCCCTATTATTTTTCAATAAGGCGTTATTTCATGCTGTGATGTGATCATGACATCTTGAATTTTTTTGTCGTGATTACCTACGTTTCCTTTAGAATCGAAAATACGACAGTTTTTTTTATCACGAAAGCAAAAAAAAAGTATTTTAAAAATCAAGGTTAGCACTGGAATTGCACTGCTACTGACATAATGTGATATGTTATGTCATCTCTTGTTTATTTATGTATGTCTTCTATATTTCCATTCAAGAAAACGTTTAAATGGACACACTAACAATAAGTGAACTGATTCCATGTAGGCCAAAAATACATACTTAGTTTTAGAGAAAAAAATTGATGTCATGCATTCATGGAACTGTTCCAAAAGATGACACTTGCTTGGCTTGGCTAACAGACATTCTATGAAACTGACCAGTCAAAAAATGTATTCCGAAACAAATCACATTCCAATATGTTCGTACACAATGTTTTTATAATCGAAGTCATGCAGCTAACCTAATGTTTCGTAAAGTGTTTTATGTGCCAGTAAAGTGTTTCAATGTGCCAAAACGAAATTTCAAAGGAATGAAATGAATATCTGGGTGCAGATAGTTAACAGCTTTTTTTTTAGCAAATTGAAATAAGGATCTTAGATCTGTTCTCAAATGTGTTAGACGGCCCGTGGATGTACAAGTTTTAATGATTTGCATGTATTTTTGTCTATTTCAGGTGCAATTTTTGAACAAGGAACAACTCAGACACAGACTGCGTTCAAATATGCCCTCACCATGAGAAATCGTGCTACGGAAGACCGGAAGTTTGAGCTGCAAGCTTTCGTGGACGTCATTAATACAGCAGATGCGTTTAAGCTCTCTAGAATCAGTAAGTATAAACTTGAGTCTATGTATAATAAATTGAATAGTTTATTTTTAAAAGGGCTCGAAAAGACCAGTTCCAGGCCCACATGTATTGTTGCTGCTTCTTGACTTGTCATTCGTAACCATTCAAGATTAGAGCACACTGAAAAATCTAAGTAGCTTTTGGTTTATGTCACTGTAACTTATGTTTGTGCTATTCCATATGTCACAAGTCAGTCTAGTGCAGTCAGTGCAGGTCTGAACATATAATACACGGTAGACTTGAAAATTCAACTTTTCTCAACTTACATATTTCACAAGGAATGCAATAAACCATCAGAAAGTCGGAGAAAACTGAAAAGTAATCTTATTGCCAAATGGTGCGGTATGGTATGTACATGTACAGCTCCCTGGAAGAAGAAAGCTAGAAAAGTCAGTATCTCAGGAGAGGAGACATCTTGACAAGATGGATAGGAAAATATACAACGTTGGAATGTGAATGAACTCTGGGTAGGCCTTGGTAGTGCTGGTCCGTGTAATGCGTAGTGACTTTGGTGGTTTCCTTGTATATTTCAAATATATTATGTACTCCAGTGCTTTATCATCGGTACGGTAGTAACAGTAGCGGGTAGAGTGAAAGTCCCGGGAGCAATTTTTTCACGTAAGGAAAGGCAGGCAGCGCAAACGAGAAATCGGAAGGCAGAGTTCTTATTTTTTGTATAGCGCAAAGTTGTATTCTTGACAAAGTTTCCTTGTCAAAAATATTTCAGTGAGTGTGTGTATGGAGTATGGATGTCTTCCAGGGCCAAGGGCACGTAGTCCATGAAAGTTTCTTGGGGAGAAAGTGAATACATCATAATGTGTACTTACTGTGCGTGTGCATTTTATGAACTTGCCAAGAAAAAGTAAAACATTTTTGCTTGCTTTTTCTTCATTTCTCATAATATGCATGATACTATACAGATAAATATACGCGAGTAGAAACTTTTTCTCGTTTCGTCAAAAGTTGAAAAACTCGTAAAATTTCCAATCTTTTCTTTCCAAGCACAGCATAGTCTAAAAATTCAACCACCCCCGCATACAAATTATATTTTCTCTTGGGTTGGTTGAAAATAGAAAAAAGAAATCTGTATGTGCATATTTGCCACTTCATTTTCCAAACAAAGTGGAGGGAAAGCAAAGCAAGCCAGGAAAAGCAGTAATAGAATATGAACATGTAAATTCTGAGTGAATGCTGAAAAACGATGAAATTCTCAAGAGTATTCTGCAATGTTTCTGTGATGACAATGATTATGATGCTAGTTTGCACATAAAGTTTAACATGCTTGAAAGTACGTTCTGATGATAAATGAAAATGTGGGTGGACAAGTGTGTGGGTGATGTTGATAAATTTAAAATTCCAATACATATTATTTTATGAGATGAATATAATGGAAGTTAAGAGAGCTCCTTACTTGAAATGAATGATATGCGGTAGTGCGGTTCGAATTGTGGTATGGAATAAAAACTCTGCCCTCCACACGTTTCAAACTCATTTTCAGTTAATTTGAATCAGCTCCGTCTAAATACTGGCTAACACCGAAAACTAAGAAATTTTATAAATTCAGGTTATTCGAAATCATATGTATGTTTACTTTTGATTTGTAAAATCAGACTGCCATTTACGATTGGGTGTTTTACCAGTCATGAAAAAGTATACGTCCGATTTTGATTTCTGGTGTATTGCAGATTCGTAGTTCGCCACGGTCCGGTCGTAGTTCTGGTATTAGTACAAATATAAAGATTCAACTCGAGATCTCTATGCTTGAGAAAATTCAATTTTTGTTCGGACTAGAAGAATGGTGAATAAACCCATAATATTATTAATTCTAGTTACTTCTCTTATCGTGCAAAATGTATCAAGACTTACACGCAATGGCCACTTGCTATTTTGTTTTTGTCCTCTATTCTTTCAATTTCAATGGTATACAAGCTTGCATAAATAAAAGTCTCATATTTTGCTGTATACTCTCAAAAGAAAATACTTTATGAGCAAAAGACGACCAATAAATGATAGTCTTTTGTTAATATCCACTGGAGTGAAAACTTGTAAATGAAAATAGGGATTACAAACACATTACATGCATACCCTAAACTCGAGCCGAATATACTGAAGATTACGTGCTTACAAACTATAAAAAATAAGTTGGAGAACTAAAGAAGAGAATGTGAAAAGCCTTTTTTCCAAACTTTCACCATTTCAACATGATTTATGCCCAATGAAAACTCTATTTCACCTCAATAAATTTGCTGAAGTTCACGATTTTTGTGATAGGCAATTAGGCCATTTTAATGTGTATTGCAGCTAGTCTGTGATGATGACGATGGTGATGTGGAAAGAAGTATAGTTAATCTGAATTCAAACTAATTTTCTTGAAAAGTGTAACTTTAAAGGTAAGCGTGCAGAAATTCATTCGCTACGCACGATATATAAATTGCCGAATACTGATCATGAAAAGTTGGTACTAGAGTGGGTAAGCTATTATTATGCATATCAGCATATCACTATTGGATTTCCATATTTTAAACACTGGGGAAAAAGTTTCCAAAAAAATTATTTCATATTTTGGTTTTCAAATTGATAGGGATTTTCATCACATGTGCTAGCATACAAAAAACATGATCAAGTTGTCTATTTTTCTGATAATATTTTTTTTGGCATTTTTGTTTAGATCAAAAATCTTTCCAGCTTATACTTTGTATGCATATTATGCAACAAAAAGCATGCATGTTTTTGAGAGGGATCCTCCCCATCAATTTATCTGTCTTTTCTTGATGTTGTGTCGATGATGTGTTAACTGAACTTTTCCCCCTATTTGCCCTCTTGCTCCCCTTCTACTGAATATGATTATCGTTATTATGCCTGCATGTCTTTCCGGGGATGGGTGTGCATTCAACGTGTCAAGTCTAACTTTTCAAATAGAAATGTTACATTTTGCAGCAGTGCACATTATGTAAGAAAGAAGAGAAAGGAAGGGAAGTGAGGTTGAAAGTTAAAGTAATATATTTTTTACGCATTTGCAGCGTCAACAAGAAGTATAACGATTTCAATGTCGTTGCATCACAAAAGAAAAGTAAATATATTATGCTATTATATACTTGA
>JAQIWN010001119.1:0-23057 GCA_034699025.1 Entomobrya cf. arborea Gr-Col-00668
TGTTTATGATTATGATTGTCATTTAAAGTCGTCATCATTATCTTCTTTTGCTTCATTTCAGCTACGTCGTTATGATCACTTTTACAGCGGGTTTATTATTCTTTTAAAAAATAGCAAATTTTTTGCTGATTATTTAAAAAATAAAATAAAAAGTTGGTTACTCGTCACCAGTTTTTCACCAGTGATCGATTTCAAAAAAATGATGATGATGATGATGATGAAGTATGTGAAGACACACGCCTAGGTGTGTGCAGGCACACACTTTGGTGTGTGCAGACACATACCTTCAAGGTGTGTGCAGGCACACGCCTTGGTGTGTGCAGACACACACCTAAAACCGAGTGAATTATTGATAGTTTCTAATCTAAGTTTCAATTGTTATTTAAGAACGATTAATTAAATATTTTTTATTTATTCACAAAGTCTTTACATACTATTTTCAAACTTCTTATTTTGCAATGTTCTATGTAATATTAAATGATAAAACAAATTTGTTAACGTCAAAAATTTTTATCTTCCAATAAATTGTCACGCATTGTAAATAACAGTTCGAACAGTTGTACGTAATATAAGGTTTGTCAATTCCCGGGCAATTATATAATTTCGAGCATGATATTCAGCTTGTAGAATTAATTGGAGAAGAGAAAGTTAGTAAAGATAACTTAATTCATCAAAGTAGCTACGAAAACTTTATGTTATTGTGAATTGCATGGACATGAATATTTCATTTTTGTATTCCACCTACATGATTCGTTTCTGAGTGATCGTTATTTTGAAGCAAATTGAAGTTGTGCTTAACAAATCAGCAGTTTAAAATGGAAAGTTTTGTAATTGACAGGGTTTGTTGTTGTCGACCATTCCATTGTTGCTCCATATCATGAATTTCTCGACAATCAATGAGGGCTGTGGTTCTCATTCTCAATAATAGGTGGAATTTAAGTAGTAAATGGTTACAAGTATGTGTTGAGTTCATTTTACCAATTCAAGATTCCACTCACGCAACGTTGATAAAAGTAATAAAATAAATTAAAAATTACTGCTTGGTGCCTGTCTGGCGTGTAGGTAGATTTAGTGAGCAAATAATATACGTGCATTGAAGCAAAACCATTTTTACCAATAATGAAATCGAAAATTGTAGTTTTTGAGAGGCTCATTAAGTTTAAATTACATGTTCCAGGAAATTCGGCCCTGTGCAACAAAAAATTAAATTCTCTGGTTAATAGTGCATTAACCTGCCTTCCCTGTTTTTCAGCATTGTAAAAATATTATGAAATGTGTATTTTTAGGCTAGATGATGTAAATTATACTGTACTATTATTTTGCACTGCATAAATACAAATTTACAATGAATTTCCAATATATACAGAATGAAATTACTCAATCAAATACGATAACTTTTGCAACTACTTTGCTACTAACGCATGACACAACATATATGACACAATGAATTGAAAATCCCATCCAAATCACTATATTTAATCGTAAATAAAGCTTTATAATATATATGTTACTTGTTTAAGGATTTCAATTAATTATGTATAACAATCAGTATTAACATTCACTCATCATATAATATCATTATAAACGCAAACGCACGTACAATTATCCTAAGATTTTTTTACGTATTTATACATTGGAATTGATTTGGCTCTACTATTTATACAAGCTCTTCAGCATTTCATGAAAAAATATTCAAGCCCGAAGTGATATGGAGCGCATAACATACAAGAGAAAGCTAATCAATCAGTGTATTAAAATTACGTATTATCTCATCTACCGTTGGACTTTTCGGATTAGGATTTCCGGAGCAAATAAAGGCTGGAATTGGCAACTTAATAATATGTTTGGTAAAGCGATTGTATTATAGGACCGTTCGAGTAGAATCAAGAATTGTTTTCTATTAATAGAAATATGTGAAAAACAAGTCATCAATATGGAACCTTTCACTTGAAATGTATTATGACTATGACTATTATACTTCCAACACGCACACAGAACCCTGTCTGCTTTCAGTAACAACAGGTCAGTTAAAGGAACATCAGAATCAACTATATTCTTCATTTCATGTCGACATTGTTAGACTTGCTTAGAAATCGAATTTCATTTAAAATTCAACGGTCCATTTACGAAAATAGATAGCTGGAACGTGAATCAAATAGAAATTATCCACTTAAGATTGGAAACCTTGTTATGTAGTCTTTTGCAATACCTTTTCCTTTCCAGTGCTCAGCAATGGAGCTTACCCTCACCTGGGAACATTTTGATAAACGTTCATCGAAAAATTGCTTTCTTGGAACTCATTTTTATATCAGCGTATCGACAAGTACCCAAAAATTCATTTCTCATGCATAGAACCAGCATAGTAATCAGGCAGTTAATGTTAACACCACTGTCGTTGGTCTGTCCCTATGCATGTATTTGTACAATAATAGATGTCGATATGAAATGCACTTCATGTTCTTGCTGAAGAACTTGGAAGGCTTTGTTCACTAACAACTAACCAGCTCCTCTGTGTGGGATTATTCTCTATTTTCACTCCATCCTCAGTCAGTGCTGCACGCTGACTTTAACTGGAACTACATCGTGATTTCCAGACCAGTATCCGTTCAGTGGTGAAAGTGTACAGTCGCGTACAAAGCTGATAGAATAGTGGACATATCCAATCGAGTTCTATTTTCGATTAATTCAGACGTTAAGCAACAACTGTTTCAACTTCTAAACATGAAAGAAGTTAACTCTTGTAATTAAAAAAATAGCAAAGTGATATTAAAATGTTCATTTTAAAATAATTATAAAATTTTAAAACGTTTTGTTTAATATATAAATCATACATCGAAGAAGTTAAATATAACCAAGAAACATGAAGTCTGCATTCAGGCATTTTTACACAAATTACAGCGAAGAAAGCTGGGATGCGACGGATCATAATGAAACTGCGTTTCATTTGCCCCCGTTTGTGTATCCTACCGGGGGTAGTGAGGTTAGTGATGGTGATTTAAGTGGCGAAGTCGCAAGTAATGAAAATATTGATGAAGGAGGTGTAATTAATGGGGATCATAACATTGTGGTTAATGGGAACGGTGAAAGTTCACAACTCCCCGATGTGTTTACAAAAGTTTCCTCAGGTGCATGGCCTATAATCTACGCTTACGCAATTGTCTTTATAGTGGCGGCTGTTGGCAATTTCATTGAATTCCTATCTGTTTGGAGAAGACTGAGAAAACGCTCAACGGCAATGAACAGATTACTCCTTCACCTTTGTATTGCTGATATTGTGGTTGTTTTTATGGTGGCGGCGGTTGAGGTTGGATGGCGTATATCGATTGGGTGGTATGCGGGAGACTTTATGTGTGAGTTTTATAATTTTTACCAATTCCAAATCAGATTTCCTGAATCAGAATCGAATCTTGAAAGTAAACTTGTATGTATGTTGCTTGTTGTGAAAATTTGATTTACTTTAATCGTAAAAATTGCTGAAGCCAACGAGTTTTGCTAACAAAATGAAAAGTTACGTTTCTTTCTATGCACTTATGTTTTGAACCTATTTGCTTACAAGACAAGTATGTGGGCTATAACTCTATAACCGTACATTTTATATTTTAGTCTGTACAAAAACCTGAAATTAAAGAGTTTCTGATTTCCAATAGAGCCGGAGAAAATTCACTCTGAAGTCGATTCACGAATCTCAAACTCACAAAGGCCCGTATCCTTCAAAACATTTTTTGATGTAGCGAAATAAAATTGTGCGTTTAGTCGATCGGGATGTAAAATTATCCTATTTACTTTAAGGTTATCGTATTTTTAGTTCTATCTTTTATCGTAGGCATAAGTCTCTTCATTTTTCTGTGCTTGTTTGTTGTGTAATATTTTTGGTACCCTTATTTGCTAATAAAACCAAAATCACATCCTATTTGAGTCAAAGCAGAACGTAACTTATTTCCATTGAAGTCAGTTTTCTGGTAAAGGCATTATTTGCCCATTTTGAATAGCTATTCACATGGTCTTGAAGAATTTGAGATCGAAATTAGAGGGCTTACCTTTGTTTACTCGGAATCTGATATAAAGTTTTCATTAGCTTAGTGCAAACAATTTGTATTCAAACCAATCAAGGCTCTTAAGATGCGACGAAAAAAATTGAAGTTCCTACATTACATTAGCCTTGCTGCTGTATAAAGAAATCTTTGTACAAAAACAAGAATGTTTTTCTTAAGTTTTCGTAAACACAACCAAACACTGCAATATGCCAATATAAAAATCATAAACATGTAAATAGTTTATACTGAAAGTATTTGTTTACTATTTTGAACAGTTAGGTCTCTCCGTTAACAAAATAAAATGTTATCATGCTATTGAATGTGAAATACTTTGAAGGTTCAGCCATATTCAGAAAATCTACACAGAAATCTGAAATCTGTACGAAAGATTATTCCATGCGGTAAAAAGTTTTAGTTTGGAATACTCAGTGAGAAAGTTTCTCATAATTATACACTCCTAAATATACCCTACTGACTGCTGGGACTAGAACCCATCTGGAAGTACGCATCTGTCTATTCATAACCATAATTCGAGTCGACTAACACACATTTCGAATTTTTTTATCCAAATTCATTTTCACACTTGGCCAGGCTTTTTGTATTCACGAAAAGGGCATTTTGTACGTGCATACATCGACAATATGACAAGTAAAGGCTGTTTCTGTCATATAAACATTCAAACTAAATAAATATGTGTGCATCGTGCATACATGTACATAGAATGGATTACCCTCTCTGCGATGAAGATGGAAAATATGAAAAATCGTAGTCGCAATATTTTTAGTTCTCATCATTTTTTTGTTGAGAAAGCTGGTTAAAGGTTTACTTCTTTTTGGAAACTCGCTAAGACGTCGTACAATCGAAGATAATCTACATTGTGTCACATCTCATGTTCACAACGGATGATTTAAGAATAAGTATGTTAGATTTTCACATTTTGTCTAGTGCAAATTTGGACATAAAATGGAAATAGATTGCTTCTTCTTGTTGTAGTAAAAAAGCAGCTACATACAAGATTTTATACAGAAAGGGAATAATGCTTAAGGTGGTTACTGGTCTTTCCGATAAAATAGTAGAGCCAAATTTCTACGTTTTTGAAGACGTATACCAGTATAAATGCTACACCTACATAATAATATATCACTTTAGCGCTTAGTAAAACTTGTAAATTGTCTAAGCTCTCAGCTTTTTTGCTCCAGATCGTGGAAGCTCATTAATTTTTGGGTAAAAGTGTGTCGATGAATTTCAAGCTAAAAGGTTTTGAACCTGAAAATTCTTTGCCAAGTTTAAAGTTTTATAAAATGACTTAATTATTAAAGGAATTAACGACGTTTGAGGACATGATTTTGATAAAATAAACTTTTTTAATGCCGACGTTTCGGTTACAATCAGTAAACCATCTTAAAATGACTTAATGCTGTATATATCGATTTCTATAATAGATTTCCGTTTCAATACGACATTAAATCGAAAAAAGGAAAGTATTTTTACTTTTACTTTAGCACTGGTGTCTTCATTTTAATTCCTGTCAATGTCGGTTGCATCCTCCACTTGGGTTTATTAGAAACTTGGAATCTTTTGTAGAGAACAAAAGAGTCTACTATGGATACTTTTCAGGCAGAATCATTTCTTTTACCTATTAGTATTCTAGCTTAGTCAGGCTTCACATTCGAGTTTTTCTTCAAATGTCAAGAAAGGATACATACAAACATATAGTGGACGTTTTTAAGGTAAATTGGTATTTCACTGAATTATTTCACCATTTCTAACAATCAATATTTTTAATAGCTTTTTTGATTTCGCATGACATGAGTTACATTCTCTTTGTGTCAAATTTTTCGATGTCACAATGAAAGATGTAAGTTTACAAAAACACAAGAACGAAAATCATAAGGCAGAGAATTTCACTACTTGCATAATGAATGAAAAATCTTGAAAAAAACTCTTATGATATGTAAAAAGCAGAAATTTTTTTAAATTAGTAATCAGTATAATCATAATGTTTTAATCGAAGAAATAGCGAAGGATTTCACAGTAGGATAAGTAAGTCCTCGATTAAAGCCTTGGGTAATAACTTACGTTTGTACGTAAGCACAATTCTTCTCGTTTTTCCACTACGCCATATTTTACAACCATCTTTCAGAAAAATAAAACTTCTTTTCCCCAATAATATCCCTTTTTTTATAGAACAAATGAACAAATAGCCGGAAACAGGTCTTGTGTAAGGGATTCTCTGTCTCTTTGTCTTTTAGATGCAGTGAGCATGAATTTCTGTGTCATCTCCCAGTCTTTTCTGCATTTCTATTGAATGCGGATGTATACAATCAAGTATACAAAACGATGCGATGTTGCTAGCTTCAATCTGAATGTAAAACTTATAATACGGATTTAGTAGTGATCTGCAGGGTTTTTACTTCACGAAGGTTTGCTAAAAATAAAAGTATAAATTATGTTTGATCTACGTCATCAGTACTTGAGTTTACTGGTCGAATACACCGATAGTCAAACACAGTCTGTTTTATCATATTTCTTTTCGAATAGGGTAGTAAAAAGGAAATAGTAAAATTTCAAAGAAAAATAACCGACTGTTTTCTAGTTTCATTATGCAAATTTCATCCAAGCAAATGAAAACATGATCTTATGAAAATACAAAGACAAATGTTTTGACATAATCACTGGATTGATAAGTACAGTGGGATTCACATGTTGCTTTTCCCTAGACCCCATAGGGTTGATTAAACAAGGAACTGACGAGGGAAAGGGTGGTATGTATACATATTATATTGCGTTTAAAATATGCAATGGCAATATTATACACATGTGGGCAGAATGATTTTCACTTTGTACGACTACTTGAAAGCTATTGATGCGATGGATGTGGAATGTGAGGCTTTGAAAGGTATGTGAGTGGTATGAGTCGAAACAGGGCTCATTAAAGAATACTTTAAATTACTGCCATGAGTCGTAATGTAAAACTTCTAGTATGCTAAATAGTTAGTACAAGTTCAAGAGAACCAGGCAATCATGAGCTGTTAGTCGCATCTCATTGAATATCAAAAGGTTTTACTCCCCAATACGTCACGAATTTGACTGATTTTCGCTGTCTCTTCTTTCACTTTCATTATTTTTACTTTTAGAACTATGCATGTACGTACATTTACTTGCTTGCCTTTATTGTGGTGCATCTTCACAGTTCTCATGTATTCAGGATTCTCCAATGCATGCAAAACTTTGGTTAAATTTTTATGTGGAAATTTTCAATTTCTCCTGTGTTACTTCAATTAATAATTTGTTTGATGTTGATGCAAAGGCTATGATACACATGATGGATTTGAAATATTAAGTGTAGATTTTTCTGAGAACTTACATGTGAAATGGTGATCATGATCGTATGATTAACTAGAAAAATCCATGTACTTTAGGATATATTGGTACGGTTCAGAATTCGGATGTTTTTTTTGCCTTGAAGGAACCAAGAGCAATACTTATATTCTGAAGTATTGACTTTCTACTGCATAATCTGAGAATAAAGTTTTTTACATTAATTCTGGTCATGATGCTTTTACGGAAGCCCCCACGAATTTTTTACCGACTACTTGCCTGAAATATTCATTAGGTTGCGGTTGCTGGTTGTTATTGGCTTTCTTTATAACTTTTATGCATGTGAATGTATGTCAATCTAAAATTATATCTTGAGATTGATTGTAAGCATATTGATTTCGGTCTATGATATTTTGACGATAAGCTAAAATGGAAAAATTTTATGCTGCGCTACTTTTCAAAATTCTATTATTTTCAATTTTCCTTCAACATGTTTCCTAATTTTCGTTCATTTAATTGTTTTTTTTATCAAGTTACTAAACATTATTGTGTAAGATAGCTCAGCAATATTAAATTATATTTGTTCATTATATTTAATTGAAAGCAGTATGAGTGGGAAAAGCCCTGTGCGCTCTGTTGTAATTAATTTTTATCCTCCTTTGTAAGAAATATTTCTACTTTTCCTGGTGATTCTATACATAATCATATGAAGCTTATGATAAATACAATATGATAAGCATGTATTTTTTTATTCCCACAGGTAAACTCGTTCAATATTTTCGTGCATTCGGTCTGTACCTGAGTTCCCTAATGTTGATATGTCTAAGCCTAGACCGTTTCTACGCAGTGGTTTACCCACTTCGTGCAGTGGATGCCTCGAGAAGAGTAAAAATAATGCTCACGATTGCCTGGACCAGTGCCGCCATGTGCGCAGCTCCGCAGGTTATAATAACACTTTTATGATATATACTTCTTGATAATTTATTACGAAACAAATTCGCTATAAAACAGCGGGATAAAAATGGATAGACGGGATCCGATGGAGCATAAACATATTTCTATAAAACCCTTGTTTCTTCATCGTAAATAAATTCTTGTTAATGAGGCGTGAAGTTCCCTACGGAGTATGACAAATGTAATGAGTATCATTTGTTTGACTTTCAGAAAACCAATGAAGAAGTTTCTAAGTTGTAAAAAATACATGAGTTCATTTTTGCATTACATAATGCAAAAATATGTTGGTCAATATGCTGAAGGTTTATATAATTGCGACATAACTTTTTTTTAATCTATAAACGAAGTTTTTTAAATCAGAGATTTTATTTGGCAACATAGGTACACAATATATAAGTGTCTAGCTCTACACTTTTCCAGCTTTTTATGGACGTATCCAGTATTCGTGAACTTTTGACACAGCATATGTAATAAGTTTGAGTTTGGTATCACGCGTCTTCTCTTTCAGGACTTCCATCCAGCACTTCGTAGTAAAATATTGCATTGTTAACAGAAATTAGTATGCATGCATTGTTTTTCATCGACGAGGTTTTTAATGATGCAAAACTGAGTGGGATGGAAAGAAGAAAAAACTCTGATGAACGTCATTTACATTGGCTGGAATAAATAAAAAAGTAATAGTTAATGCTAAACTATAAAACATTTTGCACAACCAGTAAATATCCACAAATAGCAAATATAGTTTCAGGGTAAAATCAGACCCGGAAAAGTAAAACAAAGCTGAATTTAGGCTTAAATAATTTATAGTACCTTGATGATAATTTTGTCGGAATCTAATGGATTGAAAATCCTGCATGCTGATACTTACTTAACAGGTAACGATACTTGCTATAAGTTCACCTTTGAAGTGATTTAACTATTTTTAAATCGATATTTACCTCCAGTCTTTGACAGTTGTTCTTTTTGTGCCTGAGAACACTTCAACTACACATTTACTTACATATTTGCAGATACTTTTTTCTAAAACTTTTACGAAAAATAGGTTTGAACGTATTAAAACTCTTCTAAAGAGTATCTTTCTTGTGTAAACTCGCATGACAAAAACAGAAAACACTCTGCGGCTATTTTACAGAAAGATACGTGGCTAAATTTGTGCTGTCCAACAACAGTGTTATTTAATTTGTAAGACATGGTGAACTTCTGGAAATCGGATGGATTTGAGAGCAGTTGTTATTTTCATGTGTTCAAGAATAAAGTGAAAGTTATCACACTAATTTTGCTAAGTAGTTCAGAGAAAGACATCTTTTTATTTATTTGTACACAAATGTTTTCAGGCTTTCATGTTGTAAGTTAGCAGTACCATTGTTTGCTAAATGCGTAATGAACTTTTGTGCCACAGTGTAAACAATAATTTGCCAAAGTGTCATGTCTAAAAACGATTTTCCTGCTACTAACTTTCACCTCCAGCATAATTATATCTTTGACATTAAATATATTACTCAAGTGCGATAAAGTCAACTTTAATCACATAAGTTGGTTTTCTCTAGTCGCAAGTCGCAATAACCCAGCGAAATATACAGATAGAATATGATGATACACAGGAGTTGGCACATTTCATTTACTGTATATTCATATTACGTTACGACCGCTGAGAAATTGATTTGCTTGCGGCTTTTCTGCTAGTCTTTTGTTGACTTACTATTTTGCAGTCAACAAACCCAAACCCCTTCCCTTCATGAGAAGTTATATATCAGCGAGTTAGGAAGAATTGTAGCCCATCAAATTAAATGTATTTAAAACCATATATAGACCAATACCTACTTTCTCTAATCCACATGTAGTGATAGGCAAAAAATAATACTGAGTTTTACAGAGGAATCGTCGCATCAAAGCAACTAGAGTGGAATGATCAAACATAGATGTTAAGACGTTATGTATTATACTTTATTTCTACAGTTTGAAAAGTAAAATAAGTATAATACAAAAAAAAATGTAGATGCATGTCTACGTTTATACGAATAGTTAAAAAAATATCACGTCCCACCAAACCTGCTGTAAAAACGAAAATGGAGGTGAAACCAGGAGTGTGTTCAGTGGCAAAGCAAAAGAGTCATGTTCAATGAAATAGAGAAATCCAATTTTCAGTATTTTATTAACCTATGTATTTCTTCAGTTGATTCACTTCTGCAAGTGGCGCTTTTCTCAGTCCCTTTCCCAAGTTCACTTCCAATTGTAATCGGAAATAACACTTTGCATCAACCCAGGCGCAACCGTTTTCTTCTTTCAAATAAATAAAGAAAGATGGATGCTCTTAAGAGTGACAAATAAAACATCAAAAATGGATATCTAGTGTATCTTTGTATCTCTACAAGTCATGGCATTATTACCTTTTGCTTCTTTTGTATATGCCTATTTTTTCACCTAAAGGAAACTATGTACATCTAGATCGACGGATGAAATATACAGATTTTTATAGTACTGTGTTTGTTTGAATGGTTCAAGTCAAAATCTTTTATCACTATACAAGGCTTTTAAAATACATTCAGTCTAACTTAGAAGTGAATCCATGAAACGGCTAACTTTAAAGCAAATATAAAAACGATTTCAACGAAACGCTACTGGTGAGTGGTGAAAACGCTATACTTCCTTCCATGATCAATGCTGACTATTTGTTGTTCTACGAACGAAATCGCATTACATATTGCATCTCTGTCGACATATGTATCACTCAAATTTAATGTATCATGCCCTGTCACGGAAAGTAAGCATCACTTTACATCATGTCTTAATCTTATCAAACACAGCCGGGCAAATCATCATGTAGGACTTGCGTCAGTTTGTTTTGTACGCTTTTCAACTTGTTGACGTATAATAAAAAAAGCCACTATTGACTATATAGTACCAACTTTCAGCATCCATATCGGTCAATATTTTGTCTCAACTTTTAAAGTGTGCTGTGTGTACAGTGCCCAATTCTATTTTTTTAACAAGAGCAGAAAACCCCTATTTCTATGCATCACATCACCGTGTCAAAACTTGTTACCACAAAATTCCTCACCAAAGTTCAAACATTCCTTTCCTTTGCAATTTGTAGTGTTCAAACATACCTCAGGAAACAAAATTCTAGAATATAAAGATACAAATGTGTACGTTTCGTAGAGGCAAAAATGGTTGGCAAAATATGTGCATTCATATGCAGACGTAATAAAGAAGGGCTGCATTACAACCACATGATGACCTTTGATGTTCAAACACGTATAAAAAAGTTATTACATTAAAGTAGTTTACTTCTACAAAGAGTACTCCATAAAATAAAGTAGTTTTACAAAAAATGTAAAATTTTGTAATAAAGTAGACGTACGCAAAGGTGGATTACTGTAGAGATCTATGCATAAATAATATTTGTATTTTGTATCTAAAAGAAAGTAGTCAGGTATGATAAAAATAGAAAAATTGCTTTACTAGGAAATGCCATCAGAGCTTTTTTCCCTGTACGTTTTACGATTCAGACTTTAGTTTGCTGGGATATGAGCGTTTGATAATTATGAAAGCAATTTCAAAGAGAAATATGAAGAAATATCCTTTCATATCCAGCTATCTAATTTTCCTGCGAAATCTTACATTACACAGCCATGAAATTGCTTCAATTTTTAACAAAATCGAATTGTAACTGACCCAAATTTTATAATGACTTAACCACTGCAAAATTCGTGGTATTCATTATGTCAGCTTTACGGATTTTCTATGTTCAGTGTTATCTTCGTCTCACTTACTTATAAGGTGAAATATGTAGCAACCAAGGAGGTCATGTAAGATATTATATTTTTAGGTATTCGTGATATACTAGCGTATCGTGCGCAACTAGCTTTAAATTACAAAATTTAAAAATAACTACGATGTGGTGGCAATCATGAATGTATTTTTGTTTTAAATGAAAATGACAGAAAATATGACAACCATTTATATAATATACGCGTTTGCTCTGAAGCTTTGAAAGAAACACTTCATACACGTCTGCCAAAATTGACTAAATATTTTCCACTTCTGTAAGTAAAGGGAAAAAAATTCAAAAAAGGATAATTGCGTATCGTATAAAATAAGTACATACATAGATTCATTTAGTGCTCACGTGGTTGTATATATCACACATCATGCATTAATGGTTTCTGTAGGAGTACGACGAATAAGGACTCTCCAGAGCACACTCTACACGCATTATCATCATATTTGCAACAAAAGTGAAGTGTTTGCTAAGTGCCCTTTTGTTTTTATTTATTCTAGTGTATTGTCTTCCGAGTACAAAGTCATCCAGATTTCCCTGCTTTCCAACAGTGCAACAGCATTGTGTCTGGGGTGCTTGCTGAAGCGATTAATACAGCCATATCCATGTCATTCATGTACTTTCTTCCGATCCTTGTAATTATTTTCTCGTATGGAAACATCATCATCAAGCTGGCTCGGGAGTCAGATAGCTCGAGTGAAAGAGGTAAGAGAATAGATGAAAAAACCACATAAAGTAAAGTTCAGCTTGACTTCCTAATCAGTAAGTAGTAAAACTTACTCATTACTAGTACAAAAATCTAATTAATGCAACAAAGTAAACAGGGTACGACATATGTGTACTTTATCAGACTAAAGTTATGGATTCAGTAAACAAAAAATAACATGTCAACATGAAATTCAAATAGCGTATATTTTACTATAAACCATTATCATGCCCATGCGTGAATTATAATGGAAATCTTCATTAATTTTTTAAATCCTTTTATTTACGTTTACAACATCAAAGAAGATTGCCTTCATAAACCATGAACAATCTCTTAAATCGCCAATTTAAAGTTGGAATTTTCCAACATATTGTGGAGATGAAAGAAATGTTGCACAAAGTTATATGATGAATCAGATTCAAATCTAAAAATAACTTGGTATCCTTGTTTGTGTCGTCCATTTTAATGAGTTTGATATTTAAAACATTCGTTTCTAGAATTTTTATGGTGAAAACTGTTAAATTTGCAAGGAATTCTAAACATCCATCCATTGTGTAGCCAATGAGAAGAATTTGTTTCAGCAGTACTTCACTTCAAATACAATTTATACACAAGCTATGTACATTACATTATGCCACAGTAGAAAATGATAATTAGTAAAGATTCAAAAGCTGCTCATTAAAATGTAAAGCTTTCTCCACATTCTCTCCACAGTTCGGTTTTCTTTGCATATTAGATTCGCTGTCAACCATACTATGTAGCAGAACTTAAGCAGCATTTTATACGATATATTTCCACAAAACTACTTAATGAGAGAATTTATTCTATGTCTACGCAAAATTACCATCTGCACCATGATTTTTTCTCGACAGAAAACAACGACCGCTTTCTACGAAGAAGTGGAGCATCTGTGATGGATCGTGCAAAAATAAAAACCTTGAAGTTGTCCTTCGTCATTGTAATGGTTTTTGTCGTTTGCTGGACTCCATATGTTGTTATTTCAATCTGGTAAGTTGTATTATTTTTCGTAATTAAGCTTAAAAAATTAATTCATTATCAGATCTGGGAATTCGAAATGGTAACAAAAGCAAAGACAATGTAAAGTATGTAAATCCGTAATGATAAAATGAATGTATTTTTAACAGATGTCTTATAGCATTTTTGTGCATTAATTGAGACTTCAGCTTGACATTTCGATTTACAGTAGTATATTTAAGCATCTTGCATATAGACGTGAAACAAGCCGCATTTCCGACACTGATGCAAAAAGTAATCCCAAAAGTTGACATCTGAATTTGACGCTCAAAATATGTTGTTAAAAGAGAAATACCGACAGGCTCTCTATTATATTGTAATATTAGTATTAGCATTAAGCTAAACACGCACATTCTGGTTGTTTTCCATGTATTTCCCAAAGTTGATACAAGCCAAGTTTGGTGCAAGCAAAAAAGTTACTTAAGTGGAATAGTAAATAAACTCGAAAGCTTTCTCTAACACCAAACAAAATACTAAAAACTTTACTTTGTTTCATTATTTTTAAAACGTGTATTTGCTTAGTTTGAAAACATTTGAGATTCTTTAGCTTTGCTTAGAGCCAAAATATTTCTTACAACAACAGTTTTAATCGTATTATTTTTTGTTTTGTCGAACTTACTGTTTGTCCTCGTCAAATCATTCGTTTGATAATCCGTTTATTCGTGTACATTTGTTTAACTCATGTACACATCTATTATTCTGATAGTTATTAACTTCACGAAAATAAAAGGGAGTCTACTTTAAATGAAATAAATTTGATTTCGATAATTTCATTTTGATATACACAAATGTGTATACGCCAAAACCTTAATGCACATACATATACATATTTAAACGATTTAAGATAAAAGGATAGTTTTTTTTCTCGAAAAAATCATTCAAACTTACATAGAAATGGACACATGACACATAGCTGTGCGTTTACTACTTTTCAAACTTTCTCTGAAGTTAAGTATGCGTACCATGTAGTACTTTCTGCGACGCATATCAAACCTTACAATGAAGAAGCTAGAACAAACAAACTTCGTTATTCACTGTTGATGTTGTTTTCTATTTATATATACACCAGTGACGGTATTATTACAGTACAGTTCCTTTTGTGCGATATAATTTCGCCGACAAGACAGAAGACTTTATGAAGATTCCATAGCTTTATTTATTTTGGCATTTTAATCTAATAATAAACATCTTTGACTGAGGGAGAAATCTTCTGATGAAATTAAGTATGTGTTGGTAAACACTCTGCAATACTTTTAGTCTTTCTCAAATGAAATATAAGTATAGGTAAATGAAAAACTTTCTCCGTACCTTAGAGAAAAGTTAAGCACATCGGATATGACAATAATTTTCACAAAGTCCAATTTCTTCAAAACAGTTTTATTTTTTTCCTTCTGAACGTTGCATTTGAGAATATATGTAATTGAACAAACTTGAAAATGTAATTGCAAGAAATCTCACTATAGTCCATATACCTTGGGCATAACGTAGCACATCATGCCTAATCTGAAGATTAAATTTTATAAATATTCGTATCAAGCTTTGACAAAAATCCTAGCATGGTGTTTTAGGACATTTAATACTACTAGTATTTACTAGAGAGTATTTTTGCTATTAGATAATGTACACAGATCCGTATGCTAATGGAATTCGCAGGAGTGGTTTCATAATAATGAAATGTACCAAAATAGATTAAAACACCTTTCATCATACGCAACATTGAAACCACAAAAGGTTCTCTGGAGACGATCACAAAGGTGCTGAATTTGGTTGAAAACAGCTAGTAAAGTGGTGGGTTAAAAGAAAGGAGAAAGATAAAACACTGAGACACTATCAGACCAGTATTAAGTTTCAAGTCGTCCCTTGGGGCAATCGTCATCATAAGCAGACATAGTAAACGCTCAAAAACAAACCAGTGAAGGTTAGGTAGGCGTAGACTATTTAAAGAGTAAAATTAAATGCGAAAATACTTGGGGTAAAATGCATCCAACCAAACTAGGGATTTTGTACATTGAAAATATTTTGAGCTTGCGAATGTAAAATCTATTTGGATGAAAAGATGTTTTTCGCGTTCACAAAAACACCTTTATTGACGTAGTCAATCAATTACATCATAATAAGATTCTATTTTTTTTTTATTGAGTTCAAGGAATACTTTATCAATTACAGTTTGTTTTCACTGATTATGTGTTTTCACTTTTGTGAGAACCCTTTAAAAAATATTGTAAAATAAATAATTCGTTTCCTTCTTTTAAATTTATTTATGCAAAAACTCTTTCAAAGAGCAATAGAAACTTCTTTTTGGTTCATTTTTGCCACAATAGTATTTTTTTTAAACCTGCTTTTCTATATGGATTCATTGGGCTATAAAGACATCAATACATTAGTACAAACCTCAATGAGTTTATAAAGACAAGAACATTTAAGGATATCCTTACGCAAGAGAAAAGGTGATAAAGCCTAAGTTGTTAACTCTCACACTACATTTATCATTTATTTGCAGCCTGGCGGAGCAATAAACGTATTCTTATTTCTCTGAAATCTTATTTATTCGTAACAGAAAGCGCAACAATAAACCACCATTATTACAGGACACTAGTGCATCATAAAACAGCTTAGTAAGACTTCAAGTATCATTTCCATCACGAACAAAGAGACTAGACTAGAATGTTAAAGTTGGCCTTTCCGTTTCTCCAAGTTATTTTTCAAAGTATGTAGTTAAAAAATAACAATGATAGGCATATATAACAAAAAAGAATTATAGCTTCGGGAGCTTCAGAATGCGAATTCGCAAAAGATGAAGCTGAAAGACTACATTTTTAAACTGCCTAGATAACGTATTACAACTTCGGCCCCGACATATCTCATAATATTATAAATATATGTCTTGCACTAAACCCAAAAGTTATTATAATGTTTTAAGCTTTTACGTTATGTATGTCTCTCTATCTGGTTTCATGCAGGCACATCGTGGACAGAGAATCCGCGGAGAAACTCAATCCTTATATACAAGAAGCGCTATTCATCATGGTGGTGGCAAATTCCTCTGTTAATCCACTAGTTTATGGGATTTTCAACACAAAGAAAACTCATCATCAGCGTACCCAGTCTAGTGTCTCCAGAACTGCTTTCAACGAAAGCAAAAGGCGAACTGTTGTAATGCGTAATCGTGCCTCTGTTATGGTACGGACTGAAGATATAATACTGACATCAAGCAAGCCGGAAAGAAATCCACCTGATGGATCACCGTCCGTTAGCGAAATTTCCCAGTTGCACAATTACAACAGTAGTAACAACCACCTTAATAATACCAACTCAACAAGCTCAAAGCAGCCTTCTCATGTAAACTCTTGAGAGAATGACAAGTCAGCACATTGTATTATGAAGTACGTTTAGCAAAACTATTTATTTGCATAAGCATAAATAACTATTAGTCCGTTTTTTAGTTAAGTATATAGCGAAAAAAGAACTACATTAGTAGTTTTTCTTTCTGAGTATAATATGTATGAAAATAATTTTAAAACAGGTAGTTCTACTTTCTACTTACAAGCCGAGAAAGCATGACTTCTAAATTCCAGCTATAACAAATCGTAAGTTAAATTGTTCTGTAATGCATTATACGCTTTTCATTTGCCTCAACAACCAAACATTTTAGTGTGTGAAATCATTGACAAACATTAAATTACTCAAAACTATACAACTATCTCCAAATACTGTTTTTCAAGATGTAATATATAATTCATACTTTCCGACGCGATGGCTCAAGTACCTTGCTGTTTGTTTGTTTTAACAAGTGTAATTTCTAAGTATGGTATGGGTATGTATATTCCAGGTATGGATATTGAATGTAAAGTTCAACACACAGCCCTAATCCCTTGATGATCGCTAATTGAATTTAAGAACTGTATCAGGTCTGAGTTCTGATACATAGTGGTCAACTAGCTTTTAAGGAGCGAGATATGCGTTGGGTTTTTATTATAAAATAGGAAAAACTTAATACTCAAAAAATAATTACAAATCAGATGAAATCTCTGAAAAATATTTATCTCAAGGTTAGTTATTCAATTTTTGTTCAGAAGGATAAAGTTTATATATATTTATATGTCAATATTTCAATGACTCAATTCAATGTGATGTGAGCATGTTTAAAAAAGTATAACTCAGAGAAAGGTGTGTGATATAAATGGATAGTCCTTCGTGGAAAGTTAGCTTTTAAATATTTTAAACATACACTGACTCTGTAAAATTAATAACCCCTCAATATTCAAGGATCTACTAATATTTATCTATTAATAATTATTTTTCAGCTGGGCATCATAACTATTATCAATGTATCTTAAAATATCAAGATATCAAATTCGTGTGTTTAGTCGTCAGTTCCGTATCATAATTTAATAAATCGTTATATGTAACTAATCTATTCTTAAGAGAAAATAAAGCAGATTTATTCCTCCCAGAAATGTACACAAGTTTAAAATTGATATTTTATTCAGTAGAAAAATACACTTGCGGATTTAAGAATTAACCGTTATCAATCAACATCTGCGGCTGCATTAAAAATTTAGGGATGGTTTTAAATTTTTAGTTACTTTAATTTCATACCTTTTAAAAATTGAAATACGAATAAAGAAAAGCGTATATTTGGTTTTAATATCATTTGTACCCTTCTGAAAGTGGCAGTTTCCCATATATTATGCCAATGCTGGTTAAATTAATCCCAATTAAATTATATTATAAAATTAGGCAACTTCGCATCCGATTTTTGGTTTCAAAAATGGTTACAATTGTAGAAAAAATTGCGGAGATTCCAGTGATGCTAGCCCTTACTATACACTGTGTACCGTTTGTCTGATAAATGACCTGAAAGATTTTTATGCTAAATAGCATGTTAATTTGGGGTTTTTACGATCCATTTTCCAAGAAAGTGGCAAACAATATCTTTTAAAAGCAAGTGTCATTCGAATCTCTGTCATTTTTTCTACAATCGTAACCATTTTTGAAATCAAGATTCGGACGTTAAGTCGACGAATTTTCTATTCAAAAATGACGAACCGATTCCGGAAGTCATTCTAATTACTAAATGTATGATTCCTTTGGTTATCATAAATCACCACCATCGTTACAAATGCGGGGCTTGCGGAAAAAAATTGGTTTACCTATCCTGCTATGTATTTATTAGTACATACCCTCCCACACATTTTACTAACACATTATGTAGAGCGCCGCTACGCCCCCTTAAAGAAATATTCCACATATTAATACAACTAATACTAACAATGGCAGCAATAACCACTCGAATTCATCACAGGTTTGACAGTTATATTATATTCGTGTTAGATCATGCCAACCAAAATATTCGACTAAACACGAGTCGGATCGGATGTGGATGTAGTGCAAAAATTTGGTTGATATCAAACCTCGTTTTCTCGAAGATACTGGACCTATGCATATTTTAATATTTCATAAAGAACAACTCATAAATGTGTGTAAATCTAGGTCCGATTCAGGCTCACCCAGCAACCTATATATACATGCATTTGGGGAAAGTTAATATACTGAAAAGACTGGTTGCCTTTTTAGGTGGAGAAGCGTTCGTCCTTAATTGAAAATGTCGTAATAAGTCACATCTTATACACGTGTCACATAAAGTTTCCAAATTGGATCCGTACTATACTATAAGGAAGTTCATTGCCTCCTTTAGGGCAGTGAACTTCGATTTTTCCGTATAGAAAAGATTGGTATTTTCAAGTTTTCATCAAATAAATTTTTGAAGTACTAGGTTCTGACATTTTCGTTTAGAACATGAATCTAATATTTCCGCTTGAAGTTCATCGATTGATTTTAAAAACTAAGTACACTTTTTACAAAGATAATAAAGTTTAGCCCACTTTTTGCTTCTAGGCCGTTTTTGGCCTGTTATGATTTAACTTGGATTTGACATTCTGTATCCAAGTATTATGTGACAATATGTATCCTTATTTACTCCCTGCATTACTTGACATACATAAAAGGGGGACATGACTTTATTTATATACTGTTATTATATTTTTTATTTTACTATAGTGTCATGAAACAACAAAACTTCTGTTCTGCACTCGCTTTAGAAATCAGTCTAAAACATAGGTTTGTTTCAAATTCATCATTATTAAGGAAAAAATTGAACTGTTGCATTCCAATTCAAACAATGATAAGACAATTTAACTGATTACAAATCTAAATTCACATTACGGACCATCTGAATATGTTCACATTAGCAGCTACAAAATTTGACATGATTATTTCAGCACGGCACAGTACAGTGGTAACAAATATCGTGCTGATGCATTGTTGGAAAGGTTGCATTGCAATGGCGCGGTGATGACTTGATGACATAACTGTGACACGATGTCTGAATTGAAGACTAAAAATTGGGACTGTATTCACAACTTAACTTAGTGAGAATAAAATGTCTTATAAAAATAAGAAGGCTCAACTACATTGTTTATTTTATGAAAAGTTTTTAGCATTTCCCCGTTTTTTGGATTCTCAGTTTCAGTAAAAGTACCAAAAAGTTGTATTTTCTTATCTGTAGTTCTAGGATAAGTCCTATACCGAAAGACCTATGCAAGCTGTAATAAACGCTCTAGGAAAAAAATCTTTGAAAATAACTCTCGAACTTGTATTGTACCCTCCAGTAGACATACTATATACACATTAGATTTTATATTACTATTTGTTTGAAATTCAGGGTCAATCTATTAAGTTAGTTAAACCACAACTATCGAGTTGCTTGTGCGAATCGAGGATAACAGAATTCTGAAATGTAGATGAGATATGGTGACGGTCGGAACGGAAATGAGTAGGGCACTTTATACAATGTGGAAGTGTTCGCATTCGAGTGACAAAAACAACACGTATATATTTGTATATACCTCAATGATAAGAAAACTAAGGAAGTCAGTGGCGTTTTTAGTTACAGATTCTCATGAATTTGCGACTGTATTTCTTTGACACGTGAAGTTTTGCGTTAAAACTTTAAGTCGGGAAATACTTCAGAGCTTTAATAAATGAGTTACTTTCTCAAGAAAACTTTAAGCAAACAATTTCCATTCTCCTAAACCCCAAAATTTCATTCTCTGCTTTAACAACCCTCAAAAGAAGCATTTAATGTGTTAAAAAGAATAAAAGAACTTTCCATCCACGAAGCCGTCACGTCGCGTCCTTGGCTTTGAGAAGCAACATTAAGCAATATCAAAAATGTATTATCACACTGGCAAAAACGAAGTCCACACAAAACTGTAATAAAACTTGGTTTTTTCACAATTTTATAAAGAACATCTACACGCATACCTACACAAACTGTGTTGCTTGAAATAATGAAATGCTAGAAGTGAAATTCTAGTCAAATCATACTAAATTTCCAACTGTGCGTTACCTTAAATTTAAAGTGTGCCTAAATCCAACTAATACATATTTCAAAATAGCTATGTACATGCTATGTACTAGCTACGTACACATAAAATGAATACAAAACTGGTATTTTTAACAATATCAACTTTACTTTAGTTAAGTTCAACCTGACAAATGCAAATGTAAACTTGTAAATAAATATCAAACACATATCTTTGTTCAGATTTATCTCATCCCCACCCGACTCGCTGTGCTCATCGATTTAATGATATTCGCTTTATTTATAATGGATGGTTAAGATATTATGTCTACTGCTTATCTATACAGTGCACGGCAAAAGTTCTTACATTGTTTTAAAGAAAAAAATATCAACTAAAAATCATGCTTTCACAATATGAATATAATTACATAAGTGACAGACAAACAAGAAAGAAAAAAAATAACTGAAAGAATTGAAATGCAAATGAATATTCAATATTCTGACAAAAACAACTTGACATGGCAGAGCAAAATTGGAATACATAATACATAAATAAAGAGTAAGAAATTAATGCTCATTTAATGTGAAAATGTGTCTAAACTTTCTCAAGAGCTTGATACCATATGCTTAATACTTTCTCTCAAGTGTGTCGTTTTCGCAAACCTTTCATTTTCTTCATTTAGTTTCTACTAAATCAATATATATGCTCAATGGCAGGTTTACGTATCAAAACCGTTTCAAATATAAGGGTAAAAAATCACAGTAGCGATTGAACACTTTCACTGTACATATGCTTGAAGGAAAAAGATCCGTCGAACAGCAATGCTCTTGCCAAGGGTTCCAACTCCATTTGACTGGAAATCAGACTGAACTTGCGCTACACCAAGCGAAAGAAACAGAACAATATATTTCAGTCTTGAGGGAAATCTCTTTTTTCCCGGTGTTGATCATACAGGAAGAAGAAATTGGTTTGTTATTTGTATTCAAGTGTGATGTGAAATACTTTCCCAGAAAGCTACAATGAAACTCGCAGCCCGAACTTTGCTTTTATTTTCTTCTTTCATCTGATTTCCATATTTTAGCATTCCTGAATCATATTGCATTGCCATTATATAGTTTTCAACCATTAAATACATTTGTACGCTACAGGCTAGACACAAATGCTCTAAGAAAAGTTGATTCGGTTTTCAGTTGAAATACTTGGTATTTATTCGACACCCACTGCACTCCGCAGTCGCAAAAGTAGTATTTAACATTCTTAGTTGTCTATAAAAATTTCATCCTGTAATTTGATATAATCCAAACGGTAATGGATAAAAATTACGATGCTTGTATCACGCATTATCTGAAGTTATTTACAATTATTATAATTTACCCAAGATACTTTTACATAAATATAATATAGCAATAGTCTACTATAGTTATGTAAAAATATCTTGAATTTACCCACATGACATCTTTAATCTTCATTTATTACTGATATCATGAACCTAAAAATATAATCTCCAATGCTTCTAATAAAAGATCTAATATCTTTATGAAATATTTTATCATTTTTTATCTTGATTTTATTATACTTTAGATATCCTTTTGTTTATTTGCAGCGATAGTTGGTCTAGACTGCGAAGGCTACTGTTGATTGCATTTACTAAAGCTTCACTGATTGTGCTTTGGTGCCATTTCGTATGATTTTTCATTTTATTTTAGCTTCCATGAGTGAAATGTGTACAATATTTCAAGGCAAGACATCATAGTGATAAACTAGCATTTTTTCGAAGTTGGACAGCTTGAGCTTTATTTCCGTAGAAGGGGACATGTCGCGGTAGAGAGGGACCGTTTTAGTACCCGTAGAGCGCGATT
>JAQIWN010001120.1:0-23051 GCA_034699025.1 Entomobrya cf. arborea Gr-Col-00668
AATCGCGCTCTACGGGTACTAAAACGGTCCCTCTCTAGCGCGACATGTCCCCTTCTACGGAAATAAAGCTCTAACTGACCAGCAAGCCGTTCTTCGGTCCTCTGCTCTGCTCCGTCATCCGTCCGGCAAAATCTTTAACTCAGGTATAAAATTTCTTCAAGAAACCCGGTAACTCTCGGTCCATTTTTCTTAAAATTATAAACATCCTTGAAATTTAAATTACAAAAGCTTTTATTCAATTTGAAGAAAAAAATTCCGGGTAATTTAAGAATTTTCATATTTGACTTAAAATGATGTGTATTTTTTCTACCCAACATCCAACCAAGTAAGCACAACTGTACAAAACTTTAACATGGGTAGGTACAGCACTAGCAAAGGATTGAAGAAAGAGTGTACTTTTTTCTCTGTTTTTTTAACATGGCTAGGTATACATAATTTTTGTTGCACTGCTTGTTGCAGTGAAGTGATTTGAACTAAATGGGTACGAACCAACCAAATACACTAATACACTGTTTTAGTTTTGTGTACTTCTCCGCCTCCAAACCTCTTCTTTGACATCTCCGTAATGCTCTCTTTTGTGTGTATGCCTCTCTCATTGAGTTTTTTCGGTGGTAGAACAAAAAAAGCATCCAAGCATTTCTGTTTTAATTTGATAAACAATTAAAATTCTTTACAAAAAACTTGACATAATAAGTTACTGCATTTAATTGACAATTAGCACAGTTGTGAATAGGCAATTTACTGTAATGTTGAGTGAAACAAAGATTAAAGTTGATTAAGAAGAAGATTAGCAAAAGGAAGTTGAATTGAGTTAATTGCTAGTTCTTTTGGAATTGCATTTATTTTTTTCATCGGTGACCTGGTGGTTTCGTTATCAAATTGACGGTTATCTCATCTGTATCACTACCTTATCATCAATTGACTGACTACAGCAGAACCTGCTGTAATTGTGGGTGCATTTAATTTTAAACTTTTAAACTACTTATTTTTTCTAGTCCAAAAAAAACTTAACTATTTTCTGTGGAAGACAAGTTTGTAGTAAAAAAATCTTCTTTGACTATTTTTTTAATTGAAATTAATTAACAGTGATTTTCGGTACAATAAGTGTGAAACAAGTTTAAGAAAAACTTTAATCTGCTTTTAATTATCTTCTCCTTTTTGCTCTCTGCGGCATCTTTACTACTTGACTTTTAAAGTAATTTTTAAAGTGAGGTGTGATCTTAATTAGACGAGCCAACCAATTAAAGAAATGACAATAAATTGTGGGTTAAATTGAGAAGAACTGATTGTTTAAAAAACAAAAAGAGCTCAGCTCGGTTGGCTAATCACCTTATCTACAAAGCTTTATCTCGCTGTGATTATCTCTCAAAAGAAAATTAAAATAAATGACAGGTATCTTATCAGCTTAATGAAACAAGGCAAAACAGAAAAGGGTTAAAAAAGAAGACTTATTGTAGCGAAGTTTAAATGTGACATTACTTTCTTTAATATGTATACTAATTAGGATTAAGAAGATTAATTGTAATTTTAATGGTTTTGGTTTGGTTACTTTGGAATTTATTTTAGGGAACACTGTGCGCGCAGTTATTATACTTGTTAATGATTTGGATCAAAGTGGTCGATCACATCTTCGTCTGTCATGAATAACCTCGAAAACAAAGGTAATTAAAGTTAACAGAGCAATTTAACATGATAGTAAACATCTTTTAATGATTTATATGCTAATTGTCTATTTCAGACTCCGAGGTTGATTTACTGGACGAAATCTTGGAAGAAAATCTCGAGGATTTAGGAGTCGGTGACGAAGGAGTTAACCAAAAGCAACCTAATAGTAAGTATAATTAGAATGAAATTAGTGTAACAATTCAAGGTAATTGTTGTAATAGTTAGTTTAATTGTTGGTATATTTATATTTTTCTTTAGCTCGTCGACGCTCTCAGCGGACAACAAACGCCAATTCCAAGGCAAGCTCTGCAACGACCCCGAAGAACGACGAGAAATTGTCGAATTCCACAAGCAAAAAAGACACTTCAAGCCCAGCAGGGAAATCATCAGCTAATAACAAGGCTAACAACGACTCTGAGAAGAAAATGAGCCGTAGAAAGAACTCTGAGGTAATTTATTGTACTAAATAAACTGTAATAACCTGAATTACAATTATTTTTAATACGGTTTGCATTTGACCTAGAAGTCTGACGACCCTGATATTAAAGCCATTGAATCCATTTCCGATTCCGAACCGATGGACACAAGTGGCGACCGTGGGAAGGCGGACTTGAGCGACAGTGAAAATTCAAGATCTCACTATGGCGGGGATAATAAGGGTAATAGTAAAGATGCTGATGGGGGCGGAGGAAAAGGACAAAAGGGATCTGAGTCGAATTCCTCTCATAACAATTCTAAGCGTAAGTTTACAGTAATAAAATTAGTTAGAATTGGTAAAGTTCTCTTTTAGAAATATTTTAGATTTTAATTTGGTTTTGCATTAATTTTTTCAGAAGACTCAGGAAACAAAGGAGGTACGAAGGATGGTGGAGGAAGGAGAGGAGCATCATCCAAAGATGATGATGATCAGTATGACACGAGGAGTGAAGTTAGTAGCTCAGATGATGAAAATCATAGTCAGATCTCCAATCCAAGCTTAAGTTCTGCAAGTTTCAAGAGTGGCAGTGGTAATTAGCCAATTTAAATTAACTTTTTTTGATTTTTATGTTAGTGAATAGGAAGAACTATTTAAGTAATGTGGTAATCTTTTTTGGGGAATAGATCGAGGAAGTCCAGAGATACCAGAGAAGAATGATGGACTGGACAAGTCTGGTAAGGGTTATTTCTTAATTAGTTAGAATTTAAGTGTAAGTTATGAAGTTATTTGTAGGTTAAATATATATTTTAATGAGTATACTTGATCAATTAATTATTAAGGAGATCCGAAGCAGATGAAACGAGGTAAGCAATAATTTTTTTGTTGAATATTTTACTAGTTTAACGTTTAGTTTGTTTTGTTAAGTTGGGATATTGGTTGATATATTTGTAATTGGATTTTGTGTAGAGTATGGAAGCCGTCTGAACTACATACTTCGGGACGCTCGCTTCTTTCTGATGAAGAGTAACAATGCAGAAAACGTAGATCTTTCAAAAAGCAAAGGAGTCTGGTCCACACCACCTGGAAATGAATCTAAATTGTCGCAGGCATTTAAAGAGACGCGAAATGTGATTCTTATATTTTCGGTGAAGGAAAGTGGAAAGTATAGTGGGTTCGCAAGGCTGGCAACGGAATCTCAACGAGGAGGGCAACAGGTGAACTGGGTGCTGCCAGCGGGGTTGAGCCAGAGAGCTTTGGGTGGAGTTTTCAGTATTGACTGGATTTCCAGGTTGAACTAAATTTAATGCTAAATAACTTAATAACCGCAAAATTACTTAAAACTTGACGTTGTTACTTATATATTGGTTGATTATCTTAGAAACGATCTGTCCTTCAATAAAACTCAGCATTTATTCAATCCTTGGAACGAGGGCAAGCCTGTCAAGATTGGTCGGGATGGTCAGGTGAAATAAATAAACGAATTATTATACAAATTTCATTTTAAGGTGTATTTTTCTGGATTATGTCTAATTACTATATTTTTTTTTTGTAGGAGATCGAGCCTCACGTTGCCTCCGAACTCTGTCGCTTATTCCCAATGGACACGAAGACAGATTGGGGAATAGTTTTAAAACGAAGCAAGGATTCTACAAAAAGAGTTGGTCACTCAAAAGTAGTAGCCCCACTAGGATCCAGCGGTGGTGGCGGTGGATCAATGATGTCTGGTGGAATGCGCGGTCGCACGGGAGGGATCGGCGGAATGAAAGATCATCGACGTGACTCTCGAGGACGGTTTCCTCCGCATCAAATGTATCGTAATACAAGACCCTTCGATTATGGGAGGTATATCAGTGGACTAATTAAGATGATGATGCAGTCAGTGCGTGCTAATGAACTATTTATGAAAAATGATTACATGAATGATGAACTTACAAGCTCAAAAATGTCCCCACATCAAAAAAACCAAACCAAATCCACCACACTTTCAGATATCTTTCAAACGAAAGAAAAACCCGAATTCATTCATTGTTTGGCACGTTATCTAGTGAACAGTGTTTATAATTTGTACAAAAGAAGAAAAAGAAAAATCGACTGGTTAAAAAAATTGCTCCCATAAATTGAAAGAAAGAATTGAGATCAGTTCCCATTTCGGAAGGGTTTCTTCTTCTTCTTCAAGATCGCTCGCTTGATCGCTGACATAACACATAAATAAGCAGTTTGGACACAGAAAATTCTCAGTTGAAAATTTTGCACACTCGCAGGATTTTTTAGGATTTTTCGAGAGCTCGATCGAGTTATTCTTCAAGAAAAAGTGGTGTGTAGTGTTTTATTTTTTTTAAAGATTGCTTGAGAGACTCCACGTTCATTTCACACAAGAGAGAGTGATATGTGAAATATCATCATCATCCATCACCATTTTAAAAAATCTTTAGAACAATTTTAATTCTTCCTATCATCAGATCACCACCAAACTTCTCTATCCACTTGTTAATTTTTTCTCATTGAACTCTTTACTATTATCTCAAGAAAGAGAGAGAAGTTTTAGAAGAAGGTGCATTTCTAACCAAAAATTTTGTTGGCATTTTAATTCAATTTAATTGAATTGAATCCCAAGTGTTTTTTCTCTGAACCTTTGAGAAGATGCTGCAAATTTGCTGCTCCGTAGGTTAGTGTTTTGTTTAATCTCATGTCAAAAAAACAAAAATGCGTGGCCCACAGAAATTATCATCTAAATCATCATCAATAATTGAGAAATTATTTATCAGTTTATTCAAAAAAAGTTACATTGCATAAAATTAAAATTCATCTCATAGCAGGTATATTTTTTGTGGTAAGTGTGAAAGAAAATGAAAAATGATAGATTTTTCTTACACATGGATCTTGTGGTAAAAAAAAACTAGGAAATGAACAAGTGTTTTGTGTGTGATAAGTGTTTCATTAAAAGTTTTAAAGTCTCATTATCACATGACTTGTATTAATTTAGGGGCACCCGAAGACGCTATCCAATGGATGATGACTATGGACACCGTGGAGCAAAACGATCAAGAGGTAGGCCCCATTTTAAACTGGTCTTAATTGCTAATTTAGTTGAATAAAGTTATGTAGTTTATTAACAAATTAAAATTTGAATTTTTTAAGTCTCTTATGAATCATACGGATACAAGCCATCCATGTACGGAGAGCGAAGTTCAGCAGATCTGGGTACCCAACAGCGTTATCGGGAGCAGCGTCCAAGCACTGCCTTAAGAAAGGTAGAGAATCGTTCTAATTTGGAGCAAAAGCCAGAAGCGAAACAAGTTCCAAATCCAAAGTCAAACGAAAATCCAGTCACTGTGGAAGTTTCAGATTTAAGCATTGCAATCCCACTCGACTCTTCTGTCACAGACACTCCTCCAATCTCTCCATACATACCACCTGCATCCCATTCCGAGCCTAACTCTTTCCCACCAGAACAACTCAATTATAACTCCATACCACTAGCCGAACAACCCCAACCAGAATCCGATTTTAACTTTGTCCCACCAATGCCACCCGTACCCCAACAATACCAGCCAGAATCAAACTATTACCAACCCCAACATTCTAACTTTAACTTTGCCCAACCCCAACAACCTTATTCAAGCTATTATTCAACTCCTTACTCTAGTGCTCCATATTCTTACTCTTATCAATATTCGGCACAAACCCCTCCCCTTAATCAGTATCCAAACCAATATGCAACCCCGAATTCGTTTCAATATACAAACCAATATTCAACTACTTCATATCCAGTTCAGTACCCCCCACAATATCCAAGCCCCTATCCACCTCCTTATACTCCATATGATTCTCAAAACGCTGGCACTTACAACTACAATTATCCTTCCTATACGCAGTTTGGTTTTACCGGTATAGCTTATAACTATACCACAATCCCTTTTACCCCTTCACCACCACCTAACTTTGATCAACAATGATTTTGACTGTCTGACTATCTTTTTATACTTTAAAAAAATATACATTTCACAAAAAAAGAAAAATAATTATGTGTTCATGCTCCACCTCCACCTTCTGTATTCTACTATCACGAAAAATTAAAGACTGTATATACTTTGGTAATATAATATTTGTGTGCGCGTGTATGTTTTACGAATTAATAAGTTAATTAAATATTTAAGGGCTCTTCACAAAGCTACATGGATTATGCTGCAGCAAGGGATTATCACCATAGGCCTCCACCTATGGCACCTTTGCCTTATCCACCGCCGGTAAGATGACGACCTTTATTTGTCACTCTTGCTTTTCGGTAGTACATCGATATAGCTTTGTTCTATTGTGTTCTTGTGTATTTAATTGGGTTGGATAGTTGGGTTTAAAAAAATAATAATTTGTGGTTTTTAATTGGTAAAAAAATTGTGAAAAACTATGTTGCATTAAAAAAACAATGCCAGCCGCCATTTGACTCGCTTCCCCCGCCACCAAGGTATTATGATGGGCCCCCACTCCCTGATTTTCCGAGCACAAGGAGCTCACTTACTGAGGTTCGCGCCTCTAGTCCGGTAGGTAATTTTTAAGAAGGGTCCTTTCGTGCAGCCAGGGCCTCTCTTCAACCAAGTTTCTAGTTTTCATTTTTGGTTTTTATAGCAACTTAGATAATAATTTTCATTAAATATATTTTAGTACGAAAAATCCGTGAGTGATTTTCTGAGAAGAAATAGCGACCGCCGAGGGGGTGGTGGAGGAGACAGGGACCGAGAAAGGGACAGAGACAGTCGTGAACGGAAATCTTATCATCGCAGATAAGCGTATTAGAGTAAATATAGTTATTTGTTTAGTTTTCATCATAAGAAATAAGCGTGTTTTTGTCTTTCTGTTTTCCTTTTGAAAAAAATATCAAATCAATCAAAATGTTAAAAACCGATCTGAGTATAAAGTGGTAAAGTTAACTTAAAATTTATTTAAATTAGCGAGGGAGGTAAACTAGATGGTACGCAATAACGAAAGGAAAAATTTCGTAAGCATAAAAATTAATAGTCAAAAACAATTTGAACGATGACAAAAAATGATAACATCTAAAAAATATATATATTGAGTGTTTAATTGACGGATATGTGTAATTAATTTTTATTTTGTGTAAAAACTAAGTTAACCTGGCGAGGTCGCACATAAAATACGTCACAGTTTTACCTCACGGTAGAGACTTTATTGTTGCAATTTATTTAAGTCTTTCGCAGTGCTTATTTTTAGAAAAATGTTTTGAAAGTGAGTAATCTGCTGAATGACTATGGTTGATGTATGACTGCATTTAACTTAAACTCTTATATAAACACGGTTAATTATACTAACTGTACATAGTTGTTAATTAAATGAATTGAGCAGGTGTCGATGTCGATTTGTAGAGCTGAAAAAATTTCTAATGAAAACAATTGTACTTAAAGTTACTTGAGAAGTGTAAAAAACGAAGCATAATAACCTTTATTACCATGTCATGTATGTCCATGTCCATAAAAGTTTAAAGAAGTAGGGGTCAGGTCAGTCAGTTAAAATTATTTTTTAAATGTATTTTAAATTGGAATTAAAAATCAGATCGGCGAACGAAAATGAAATATATCATCAAAAAACAAATTAGTTTATAAGGTAGACAGATAAAGAGAGTTAAAAATGTTAATTGTGAAAAATTGTTCATTTTTTGACAAAAATTATTTCAGCAATATTTTTTCTTTGGTTTAGTTCCAAATAAAAAAATAACTAAATGTACAAAAAAATTAATGGAAGTAGAAAATTAGTTAATATTTAAGTAAATATATTTGTTGTATGTCATGTATATACCTAAAAAAATGCCCTGTTAATTTTTCCCCCCTTTTGAACATAAACCAACATAAAAGAATACCTCTGACTCTGACACACTGTCATGTCGAAAGAAACTGAGATACAATTAATGCTGCAATTTATTTACGTAAATCATATCTGTTAAATTCCTTTTTGACAGCTCTTGCTAATTTTTTGTTTGTTTTCAATTAAAAAGTTAAATAATTTAAGTTTGTTACCAAGATATACACGTACGTAACGTAACATAAATATTGATTCAGTTTGTTTTAGTATTTTAATAGTATTGTTATTTAATTTAGGAAATGTTCACAGGTTCATCATAAGTTAGATGGTTTTGTAAGATATCCACGATTTAATTTTGAGCATAAATAAATTATAATCTAAAGCAATAGATTAAAGTAAACATCCTTTTTATTCACCGTTTCTCACTATTCTCATTAAAAATATTGTTTTTAGCTTCATTACTTATATTTAAGAGTGTATTAAAGTTTAAAAAAAAGAACAAAGTTTACAAAATAAAAAATGTGAGTAAAAATTCCCCCAAAAAATTGGTTCCATTAAAAACGCTTCTTAAAAGTTCATCTAAAGTAGCCGTATTTTGCATACAATCTTTGAAGAAACCAAAGCAAGTTTACACAGTAAACCGGAAACCGAGGTGGTTTTGGTCGAACTTAAGAAATTGGTAAAAAATTATAATTACTCTCTTGAGGAAAACCACACTAAAAAATTATTATAGAAAGCATGGCAGTATAGAATCGAATTTTTTCCAAGTTAAGTTGCATAAAAGCATCCATCCGGTCCCCTTCCATAGCCCCGTCTAGAACTGGACGTGTGATAGGGTGGAATCTCAGCCTGAACGTGATGACTGTCATTGCGATAATTTAACTTGGAATCCTTCTGTCTCGGTTGCTCATTCTTTTCCCCGTTCTTATAATTATCGGCAGGATATCTTTAATCATTTAAAAGTAAATACATAATACCTAAATAATTTCGTCATACAAAATAACTTATTTATTTTTTAGAAATTTATTTCACGTGCCCACTCCTATTTATAGACCACTCTCCAGCGTGATTACCAAGACAAGCTGTTCCCTGCTTGACAACATTTGCCCTTCCAGCTCCCCACACAGCGTGATGATCATAAGTGGACGCCAAAGCTAAATCCAGTGAATCCGGACGTTTAACCTTTTCACCCCCTCTCCCCATTTTAGTTTCAATTTTTCTAGCAAGGCTACTCAATGTATGGCTTTCCACAAGTCGTTGAAATGTATCCTGTGCCATTTTCAAAAACAAAATTTAATTAAACAATTTAACCTAAAAAACAGAATTTCAGTTGGTTCCCCAACTTTCTTTAAATTGATCAAACTCACAAAATTTTATAGAAATACATAAGCTTGCGCAGATCAGACCATCCAATTCCAGATAAATTCTACGTGGCCAGTTTTTTCCCTTCTCGTCCACGTTCCCCACAAAAATAACACAAAGACTTTCACTGAAACTCGGCCATTCTCGGCTACCTTTCTACCTACCTATCTCTCTCGTCGTCGGCTATTCCACCAAAAAAACTGGAATAAGTAAGCATATGTGGAAATAAGGCTTTTTGACTACTCTGCATGATTTTCTCCTTCAAAAGCAATTTCCAATGCTTTCACTTCACTGAACCTTATTCCATTAAAAAAAACTTGTCCAGTAAACCATCTGGAGAATGTTGAAGAGATAGGCTCTCCATTCCACTACCACCACTACTCATTCAACAACCTTCACACTCGGCCTTTCTCTTTAAAAAAAAATACTGAATGCTTTCACCATTCCAATCTTTCGCGAGCATAATATATTTTTTTTCTACCTTCAGGCTTCAGAAGAAGTGTGTCGTTTTGTGTGTTCAGGTTTTTCAGGTGAAAGTTTTTACCGTTTTTTGTTGTTCTTGTGATATAAGTATAGAAACAGACAATAGATAAAAAAACTAATATAATAGGTGATAGGAGAAAGGAGACAGTGTAAATTTTATAAGAAGCTCATCAGGTTGATTTTCTTCGTGGAGTGATAGTGATCATCAATGTGGAGATCAAGATGAAAGAATTAAAGTGGAATTTAAAAAATATTTGGGTATTTTTTGGTGTCCTTTTTTGTCTGACGATAAGCCACGCCAAGTTGGCGGAGGGGAAAAGGAGTAAAAAGTTGGAGACCTGCCAATCGGTAATTTAATAGCAAAAAAATATACATTAAAATAGAGTGAAAATTTAATAAACTGATGATTATGGAAATAATTAGTAATTTTTTTTGGGGTACATTAAGAATGATTATCATTACGAGTTTACTGAATGTGACGCGGATGGGGGAAGATGGCAGGTGGCCATTCCACGAGTTGGTTGTGAAACTGTGATGCCACATATTTCACCAAGAAGATTAAATGAATGCTGTAAGTAAATATTATAGAACAGTTAAAAATTGATTGATGTGTTAGGATTTTATGAAAGTTTTAATGGGTTGGGTTTAAAATATTACAGTTAAAGCTTGTGAAGCCGGACAATTTCTAAATCTAACGACAGTACAATGTGAAGACTGTGAAGCAGGTACTTATTCTTTGGGAGGTGGACTTAGATTTGATGAATGGGAGCCATTACCAACGGGCTTTCGTGCACAAGTAGAAAAATTTCATAGTATGTTCTCCACTTTTGGAAGGCAGTATGCAGATGTTAACTGTAGCAAGTAAGCACGCGTCAATTAGAAAATTAGTTTAATTAGAAAGCTTCCATTAGAAAATTTAATTTTAATTAGAAATCCCATTTACTTTTTCAATGTCTACTTTTCTTGCTCTTTTTTTGCAATAGATGGGGATGGCGAAGTCGAGGCGACATGCTTATCAGTCAAGGCGGCCCATGCGTTGCCACTTTGACGTACACCGCCCAACTGGTAAAACCCGGAAGTATCCGTTTCACTTATCAATACGTCGATGACAGCGTTCTCTTCCAATTCCAAGCTAACAGCGAGCAATGTGAAAGTTTACGAGAAGCAGAGGGCAGTCGTTGGCCCCGTTTAACTGGAGAGGGAACCTGGCGAACCGAAGAAATCGCCTTGCATACCGGTCTCAACATTTTTCAATGGAAAACCATGGGCATAGATAGTCACCGTCCCAAGCCAGTGATCATCAAAAGAATTGAGTTGGAAGGCGTGGGATACACATCTTCATGTAATCCTTGCCCCCCGGGCTTTTTCAGTGATTCCTCGGCATCGAAAACTTGTTATCCTTGTAAACGGGATTACTACTCGACTCACAATAGCTCCACTTGTATACCCTGTGACAAGTCAAAGTATTACGCGGAACCGGGGTCATCCGAGTGTACTTTGAGGCCGGCATGCACATCAAGTGATCTGTACAGTGTGAGGGCACCTTGTAATGAGAACAATGAAACGAGAGTGGTTTACAAGTGGATTGAACCGAAAATCTGTTTGGAGAGTAGGGAAGGTGGAGTAGGGCTTCCCGAACCGGGACCTTATCAAGCTTGTCCACCATGTAATCCGGGGACGGAGTATAGAGACGGAAGTTGTCAACCTTGTGAACAGAATTACTTTTCGGATGGGGTCATGCCTTGTTCCAAGTGCCCCGCTAATACAGTACCGGAAACGGGCCATTATTTGGTGCAGTGGTATAGCTGGCCACATAACGTGCATACCACTTGTATATCGCCGGAGGGGAATGGGTGTAGTAGCAGTCCGGCTTGGCAGTTGGAGGGGAAGTATATTCAGAGTGGAAAGGGGCATGCAAGTTGGGTGTATCTTGTGATGACTTTGGGGGTGGAGGGTTTCCGGGGGCTTGGGGGGATTATTAATGGGCAGTTGTTGGAGGTGGGCAGATTAGACTTCACTTTTGAGGTGAAGTGTGCTCATGACTGTGAGCTGCTGTTTATGCAGGGGACTCGGAGTAAAAATGCGACGGTTATTCAGAGATGGATTGGGAGTCAGCAGAGGCAACAGTTTACGCACAGGATAACGAGGAATGATACTTATGACTTTAGTTGGGCGTTTCAGAAGTTGGAGTGGGATAGTTTGGGGGTAGGAGGGGAAGGAGGTGGGAAAGGGGAATGGGGGGAAGGGGGAGCCTGGGAAAAGATTAGCATTGATAATGATGATAACTGGGTGAAGATTTTTGATGTGAATGTGGTAAATAGTTTGGATGGTGGGGCGAATGGATGCTCGCCTTGTAGAGATGGGCAGAGGTTATCGAGAACGAATGCACAGGCTTATCAGAGTTGTATTACTTGTGGGCCGGGGCAATATCTGGCACCTGCGAGGGAAGGAGGAGGGAATTTGACGAGGATTGGGAGTAATGAAACGAGTGGGAATGGGAATTCGTCGGTTGATTGCTTATCTTGTCCACCGAATACGGTGACAGTGGATCCCTTTGCTATGGATAGTAAAGCTTGTCAAAAGTGTGGGCCGGGGTTGATTAGTAAAAATGGGGTGACTTGCACAACAGACTGTTTGGTGAAGTTGGGGGAGTATACTTATGATTTGAGACCGTTGAGGGGGTTCCATGGGGTGAGGGGGAGTAGTTTGTTTACTGCGAGTGGGACCCAGTATTATCATGTGTTTAATATTAGCTTTTGTGCGGAGGAGGGCATGGCTCAGTGCTATAAAAATGTGAGTTTGCAGGCGGGCATGATTAATGAGAATAGTTTGGTGGAGGCGTTGATTTGTCAGAGTACTATATTTCCACCGGCGGTGGGGGAGGCGTTTACGGCGGGGACGGTGCAAGGGGTGAAGGATAGTGGGGAGAAGGAGGGAAGGAGTGGGGGATATGAGGGAGGGGATGGGGGTGGTGGAAATGGAGGGGAGGGAGGGAATGGGTATATGAGTTATATTACTAAACCGTTGTCAACGCATGCAAGCTCGCTTGGTGACCATTTGGTGGGGATAAGCCATTCTCCGAGTATACTGGGGTTATCGGTGGCTGATGAGATTAATGATCATATTAACTTTCCACATCAGCTTCATTTCTTCTTTAGTACGCCAGAGTAAGTAAATTAGACTAAATTGTAATTAAAAATTTAAACAGATATAATTATAAGTAATTTTTTGATTTTTTTCTTGGATTTTTAGGAGAACTATGGCTTGTCCGAGAGGAAGGAGTACGACGATAACTTTTAGGTGTAGACTCCTTTCAACGACGAGTTTGCCAAGTGGTCAAACTGCGGAAGGGAATAATATAAGGGCACCCGAGAAATGCCCGGATGCGACGTGTGATGGGTGTAATTTTCACTTTATTTGGGAAACCCCCTTTGCCTGTCATATTTGCAATGAGAATGAATTGACGTAAGAAAATAATTTATGAAAAAAGGCTTAATTAGTTGGATTTGGTGTAATTTTTAGTGAAAATATTTATTGGATTTTTTAGAATTGTGAAAGGTGAATGTAAAGATGGGTATCAAGATATTCACTACTTAGCGTCCTCGGAATCCCAGTGCCTGCTCACCATAAACGCCACATGGCCGAAAACGCAAAAATGCCAAAATCATCTGCCTCTCTTTGTCGAGGTTGCTATTCAAGTGGCTGTCGGATTGACAACGGTTCTGTCAATTACGTTGATATGCTTTTGGAGGAGACATAGGAAGTTGGAGTATAAGTATATGAAGCTTATGGCCAGCGGGGGATCTGGAAGGGGAGGGGGAGGTGGTATGTCCGGGGGAGGGAATATGGAAGAGGGGAATAACTGCTTGGAGAGGGATATGCTTCCAGTTGCGGAAAGTTGTGCTTTGGATGATGAAGATGAGGATGATGATGATGGAATGAGTCATTCAAGTTAGTTCATACCATGTTTTGAAATTTAATTTTTGACAAGTTTAAAATTAAATGGTTTAAATGATATTATATTTGTGTTTAATAAAAAGGTGGTATGCATCCCCAACTTTCCAGTCAAATTAAAGAAGTTAGCTTTTATTCAGATAGCGCGATTAAAAATCTTGTGTCCAAGTTTTCTATTTTTGATAAACTGAAAACTTTCACAAGAAAGGTGAGTCATTAGTAATTACAAGTGAACATATAAGTTTAATTACAACTAAGTTTAAAATTTAACTTTGATATATTTTTTTCAATTATAGCCGGAGACTGGGAGTAGCTTGGAAATCATGAATTTAACTGACAAGGAAGCTGTTTCTTAATTATTTTTAAAAAACGCGCACCGCACAACATAAAATCTGTATTTGCACACAGCTGACCTTTGACCTTCTCTAACTGAAGCAAATTACCAAATTCATTTCATTTAAAAAAAAATACAAAATATAAAACATGATTCACACCATAATTTAAGCTGCTTTAAAACTGTAAACTTAAAAATTACAAAGAATGCTATTTAATGTCAAATGAGTATAAAATAAGTGTATGTAAAGCTGCTGTGTAAATCATAAAAAAATATTACAGTGTGACAGAGAAACTTACGACAATTATTTTAATGATTAAGTACTGAATGATGTGAAAGTTAATCTTATGACCTAATTACGGGGATACAAGTACTTTGTGTGCTACATGAAAGAGATTAAATTAAAAATTACAATTTGAATAATGAAAATGTGCTTTACGTTCTTTTACTCTCTTCTATGTACAATCCATGCCAACGGAGGCACTACTTTAGTTCAGCAGCAATCCTCTCGAAAGTAGCAGTCAAGTACTTCATCCAAATAATTTAACAAGTCGAATTTCTTTAACTTGCTGAAAATCTCCCACACATTCGACTCCAATTCATATGTTAGAAACATTTGTGAGAAAATTCTATGGCGAAACATTTTCTTACATAAAGGGACTGTGGGCGGCCGTCCATTTTGCTAGTTTTGCCGTCTCTGACGAAATATTTTCTTACAAATTTACATTAGTAATGTTTGAAGCAGTGTTTTGCGTAAAGCAAGCAAGCAGGTCGGCCGACGATTTTGCCAGATTAAGAAATCGATTTCTACTGTTCAAACAATTGCAAATGTTTGTTAGAAAACGTCTTTGAGGAAATATTTTTTCACATATAGGGACTGTTTACGGCCGCCCATTTTGCTAGTTTTGCCGCATGACATTCTTTTTTCATGCCTTTGAACGATCGTTAGGACTGTTAACGGCCGTCCATTTTGCTGGTTTTGCCGTTTGAAAGACTTTATTCACGTTCGCAAACACACATAGAGACCGTTGACGGCCGTCCATTTTAATAGTTTTGCCGTATGAAAGATTTTCTTAACGTTCGCAAACACACGTATTAATTTAGAGGGTAAGTTTCGCCCAAAAAAGTTTCCCCTGAAGTCCTCCCACCTCTAAATGTAAACGTATTAATTTTGGGGAAAGTTTCCCCCTAAAAAAGGTTTCCCTAAAGTCTTCCCACATTAAATTGTAAACGTATTGTATTCTCTGAGCCTCTCAACTTAGCTGAAGTTGTTGAAGGTATTTTGCGAAGCTGAAGCAAAATATTTGCGCTAAATTGACTTGCTATAGATTTTTATACATTACAATGATCCATTAAACTTGAGAATAAAGTGGAAATGCAAAGTAAACTCTTCTGGTCGCTCGTGCTAAACGCCTTAGATAGCTATTAATGAGCTTTACAAGTGACGTATGACGCTAAAATTCTTATCATCAGTTAGAGAAAAAATGTTGTTATTGCAGAAGCTCAGTTTTCCTCATATTCATTCCTCTTGCTTGGCTTGGTTATGTAGCCTTTCGTTCAAGTTAGTATCAAATAGTAAGATAGTAGTGGTGTTGGGGTACAATGAGACGCTAAAATTAGATGGGTTTAGCTTTCTTCGTCAAATCTTTGTTTCATTCTATTAAAATGGTTCGTTGAAACAAAAGCTCATCCTGCCTTCAAATCTTACAGCGGCTTTTGAGTCATGACTCATGACAATCCTTTGCGGTGGAACTGCCTACAGTCTACACCATAACTTTTGGGGAAACAACTTGTGGCTTCAATAACCAAGGATCCACCTCGTTAGAGTGGCCACTTTCCTTTGCAACATACATTATAGGCTCCATTACATTACATCTGTCGTTGGGCTCGCACACGAAGCTATACCCATAGCAGGTGCATGCATACTAGATCATCGTGCATTTGACAGATGAGGCAAGTCAACGCCGTTACTTGACTTATCATAGAAGCGACTATTAGTAGCCCCATGATTACTTGCATGGCTGCAAAAGAAGGGCACCGCTTTTCTTACAAATCTTGGAAATCTTGATACGTCTTTTGACATGATGTGTAGACTATACTAAAAAAAATCGATTCATTGCACAACGTCCATGTGCACTTAATTATTTGTATCTGATATACTGATATCTGTCAACATGTTAATAAAGCTAAACTAAACTAAACTAAATTATTTATTTGTGTGAAAGAAACAATATATGTATTTTTTAAGACGAAATTACAACCCTCTGTCATAAAAAACCAAACAAATGACACGGATTTAATGATGAACGAAAGGACAATTTACATGCATACTTCTATCTTACTAATTTATGTATACTAACTCGGATGATAAATGATAAAGCTGCAGTAGAATCAACCAAAAGGAATGAATATGAAGAAAATCAGCCTCCCCAAAAACAGTATCGTATTCTCAATTGAAAATCAATTCTCTTCGACACTTACTTGAGTTAGTTGTTAAGCACAAAAATAGTAAGGTGTTTAGCTCGAGGGACGAGGAGGGGAGGATTGCTTTGCCTTCCCACTTTATTCGCAAGTTTAATGGGACACTGTAATTAATAAAAATCTGCAACAAGTCAAGTTGGTGCAAATATTTCTACTCCTGCAACATAAATACCTTCAACAACTTCAGCTAAGTTGAGAGGCTCAAAGAGGCGACTCGACGAAAAAAATTTGCCCATGTTTTTCTTATGTAAAACTGTTAAAAATGGAGACCGATCTATTAAGGTAATGTAAAAAGCAGAACGCTTCCTTTACACATACATTTTTTACTCGGTGTTGACTATGGTAAAATTTAACTGTTTATATACTTAAAACTGAACAGTTCTCATTTCTTGAACATACATCAATATACATATTATACAAATAAACTTTTCTTCTCTCAGGATACCGAATGTCACCCTCACACATTCAGTTTAACCCTTTCATTCCACACATTTTTTGGCCAGCTACTCGAGTAAGCAGTAAACGAGAGCCAGGATATAACATAACAGGCTTATTTTTTATTTGCTGAGCTGTAAGACAAGAAAATTGAACTATCTTCTGAGCAGTTTCCCTTTCTGTAACATAACTTGGGTAAGTATCTGGATTTAGAAGGGTTTAAGGGCATTGTGACACAAGAGCTACCTGATTACATGAAAAGAAGTAGAAATTGTGCTGACATTGCAACAAATGTATCCTTATATTTTTAGGGTAGTGAATAAGTGTAATGATTGAGTTACAAGTTACAATAGTGGGTTAGAATTTTGAGAGTGTGAAAATACATAGCTATACACTGAAGGATTGAACTAGAAGAAAGGATAGCGAAACAAAAGAAAGCATACATCTTTACATTATCGTCACCATCGTCACTTCGGTTTATAGTTTTGCTCAGATGCAAAAAAAAATGTAAAAGTAACTCTGGTACATGTCTCTGCTCTAAAGTCATAAAATTTGGTCATGTCATGCTCAAGATTATCTCACTGGCTGTATATATTTGTATGCACACATATATCTGTGTTTAAATATAATGCATATGACACATTCAGCATTTTTTCTCAAAGCAATTATTTTTCTGTCGCGTATATTTATTAACTTGTACTTGTACAATGAGTCATTTTTCTTTAATTCTGAGCCATGCTTACTTTAACAAAAGTTGTGGAAGAACACCACCTGCTAGAGAGTGTTTAATAACTAATCAGTTGATTTAGTTAATTTAAAAAATAATTTAATTAACTTTGTGTGGGCAAAAATAAGTAGTACCATTGTCATTATATTTTAAGCTAGTGTAGCTTTCTTGGCAATTAAATCAATCTTTTGTGGAATTCTAGCCAAAAGGAAAATAGGAAAGTTAAAGTATGTGAACCTGTAAAGGTGTGTATATTTTGTGCTTGACGATTGATTTAAAACTTATCTTCCACTTATTTAGTGGTATTAATTGTATTGAATTTAAGTTGCACTGTGTGCTTGTTTGCTACATTTTCAATTTTGTTGAAACTTGTTTATTTTTGATTGCAGGTTAAAAACAAGTATTTCGGGGAAAAATGGACTCGGAAAAGGCAGCTTTAGGATTAGCTACGAGATTATCTACTTTAAATGCACTTTACTTCATTCAAAAACTTGCGTGGATAGTGATTGGATTAATACCTGATGGATAAGTGGAAAGTGACTCGTTCTGTATGGCGAATTTCTAGTTGCTGGTCAATATAACAAGGTGAACGCTAATTAAAATAGGTAGGAAGTAGTAGCTTGTTTAGTAATTTTTGGATAATTTTTTGTTGCATGATTATAATTTTTCGGATATATTTAATTAGTAGACATTTTAATTTGTGGCATAAATTAGGAATTTGGTACGTTTAACAGATTTTTGGGCCTTTTCTCTGGAATGCGTGGAAACAGTTTGAGTTACGCTCGGATAGCCTACCCATAGCCCCTGGTGTCCATTCCATTCATTCAAGTCGAGGTAAAGATTTTTTAGGAACAATGAAAAGTCAATTTAGAGTATATGCCTATTGATCTTATCAAATTGTAAAGGGTAGGATTATCATGCTTAAAAAGTGTTTACTGAACATTAGTGTAATAAAATTTTACATTTATAACTGAACAGTCAGTAATCATGTTAAGCTTTTTAAGATTGTATTACTTCCCAAACTAGATTCACTTGTTTGAAACAAAGTTGCATCATCACATCACTAACAATAAGATTAAAAATGCAACAGTTTTTTATAAAGTTTTCAAAAGTATTTTTTTCTATAATTAGAGAATTTAAAAATACCAAACAACAGCGATTTAGTAATGCTGTAACAAACGCATGTAGAATAGTAGTATATAGTACGAAAACAATCAAGCTTCACTATGAGCTATTTAAAGGTAAATATTTGTGTAAATATGAGGTAAAGCCGTTAAAAGCACTTTACATTGTTTCAAGTTAAAGGCTGCTTGCGAATATGTAATGTGGTAGAGCACAAGATGTACATATATGTATTTCAATTTCGTCCTACACATGAAATGCTAGATGATCAGAAGTCTTTTCTAATGTTTTTAGACTTAAGGGAATTAAATAAGGAAGGACAGGGACGACTTGGGGATAGTGACACTGTGCAATTGACATTTCCCTTTCATCGTTCTCACTCAATACCTTGTTTAGAAATGTAATATGATACTCGTTGTGCATGAGCAGGTATTTCTATGTGCAATATAAAGAAAATCTGTAAAAAAAAAGTACTGCTGCAAAAAGTTATGAAATATAAGAAAAATATTTTATAGTTTTGGTTTGTTTCATAAGAGTTATATTTGTTCTCTGTTTTTTGTAGATAATAGGTGGTATTGTTGGACGGGGTAATGTGGTGTTGGGTGTCTAAAATCGATTAATCGGTGGTTTTGGGCAAAGGTACGAAGCTCTAAGATATGAATTAGATCTGTTTTTTGGAAAAATCATATATTGGAAACAAGGGATTTAGTAAACTTAAATAAATATAAATAATTAGTAAAAATTGACTCATAGTCTTAATTGTTTATAAAGCATTGCAATAAAGTAGGCACTCATGCTTTTAGGTAGGGCACAAAACTTTGGAATGAAAAATTAGTTTTTAATCTCTACTTTCAATATAATATTGTAATTTTGTTTATATTAAGTGCGGATCGTAAAAAAGGATTTAAAAAATTAAATTGGATTTTATGCAATAATTACTACTTTTTAATACTTTAGTCTAGTTTACTACTTCGAACCAAATCTGCATGAAAAATATAATGTTTAGATCCAATATTTTTTTAAATATTCAATTTATGAAGTATTATTTACTCAACAATTTTTAAAAAAGATTGGCAAGTATTCAAAAACCTAGTTATTATAAATTTTCAAAATCTGTCAGGAATGTAAGCTGTCCGATTGAGATTTCTACACAAACGTAATGTGTGGCGAATCATTTTATTGTGCCCAACTGATTTAATACTACTTTTAATACAAGAATTTTGTGAATAATTTCAAAATGGGTAATGGATTGATTATTGGCCAAAATTTTGAAGTGATGAATAGAGAAAAAAGTAAAACTTATTGTAACGAAACGCCTGAAATTCGTAAAAATATTTTTATCCAGTGAGACGACGGTTAGTAGAGTGAAAAGAATTGTCAATTGGTATGCTTTCACTTTTGTAGAAAAAAAATGCAAAAATTATGTTTTATTATTGAAAGAAAGCTAGTTGTGTTAAGTTTTGTTGGTTTCTGTTAGGTATTCAGTGATCGATAAGTAAATGATCCATATTTATTAACCATGAATTTAAAATTGTGAATTCGAATAACTTAGATTTAAAGTGAAGCTGATGTCGAGTAGTCCAAAGATATATAAAAGGGGTTTGGATTGTAACTTTGCACATTGTATTCGAAGCAATTTGCTACAATGTTAAATTGTTGAATCTGTTTGAAAACTACTGTTTGTACTGTACTCATCGATTAATGTAACTAAAAATATTAATAAAGCAGTAATATGAACAAGGGTAAATGGTTCCATTATTATTAAAACGAAGTTTGTGTGGAATGCTTTCCATTTTCTCTTTCCATCAAACATAGATATTTGTGACATTTTTGAGTTTTCTTGTAGTTGAGAAAGATGAGAGTTTTATAGAAGGTGTTTAAAAAACTAGCTGACAGTTTTTTGTTAACCGGAAGAAATATATATGAAGGTTAAATTTGTACTCACAGGTGAAAATATTGTATTACCTGTTTAATTGCAATAAAGTTTACATTTAAATCAAAAATTTAAAAGCTCTTTAAGTGTATTAGCAGGAAAGTAAGTTGTCATTTATTTTGTTTGGATGATTGATCTAATGTGTAATTTATATCGATTTGGTTTTTACAATACACAAATGTTTTACTACTAGTAGTTTCTTACTTAATTAAAGGTACTGTTGGAATAAGTTGTACTGGTTAAACTAATTTGTTCTTAATTCGTAATATTTAAGGTAAAATACGGGTATTAAATAAAAACCGGCATTTACGTGTTTAACTGTATCGTGGACTGTGTATAAAACAGAAGGAATTGGTTAAATATTCAATATTGGCAAAGCTACGAGATGAATTCAAGGACGCATTCATCATGCTTCGCTCCAAAAATTGCCAATGTAGGTTAATATAGTCTAGCGAATATAATTATTTACAATAAATATATATATATAACCCAATAATTATTGACAATTAAATAATCAAAATAAAAACTGTAGTGTATTAGGATAATAACAACAAAAATGAATATTTGTTTAAATCGATAAATTTATATTTATGTATATTGTCTTGTATGATAAGAAATATGATCGCTTGAATGCGAGTTGTGAGCATGTATGTATGTCTCCTATTCTGGGGCCACAGGCCTAAATGTTTTCTGATGCTTGAGCTCAGATATGATCTGGCTCTCCTCTCTGTAACTTGTATGTAATGCTTGTACTATTGAAGGCAAACAACCTACAATAAAAGTGCTATGACACATTTGAAATAAGAATTAAATACACAACAAAAACATAAATGATCAAATCAATCTTTTCAATTGCCTTGTTTTATTGTTTTATTTCGGTTTCATACATGTATGCATTTTGCATTCCTAAAAAACCGTAATTGCCATAAATTTAATTTAAAGCTGCATAAATATGTGAATTAGCAACTCATCCAGCTTTTACTAATTCTGTTCATAAATCCCATCTCGAGAAACCTGCATCAATCTCAGAATAAGACAGTTCAGACTGACTAGTAACCCAGTAAGAAAAACAGAATTTTGGTTTAGCAAAAAACCAGAATTTTGGTTTAGCAAAAAAACAGAACAGGAAAAACATTCGCTACTGGAAGACAACTTTCTCCAGAAACCTCGTTGGTTCATAGTTTTTTGAAGAAATTATAAGGTGAGCTATTTATTATCACAAAACCATTATCACAATCATCATCACCATTGCATGTGTAAAGGAAGCGTTGTGCATGTTACATTACCTTAATAGCTTGATATCAATTTTGTCCAATTTTACATAAGAAATACATGGGCAAAATTTTTTTTCGTCGTGTCGCCTCTCGGAGTTGAAGTTGTTGAAGGTATTTTGTAAAAATGAACGAAGTGAAAATATTCGCACTTGTCCTGTTGCAGATTTTTATAAAGTACAATTTACAAGTACAATGATTTGCATGACATCTAACTAACGATAAGCATGCTAGCAATATAACTTGAGAGACAATCTACCATTAATGCCATCGTGAGCAATTATCTATTACCAGAAATTACCACCATCCTCACAACCAATCACTATGCATGTGTAAAGGAAGCATTGTGCATCTTACATTACCTCAACAGATGGATGTTCAATTTTACCATTTTTACATTCGACTTGCCAATAAAGTGGGAAGGCAAAGTATTCCTCGTAGTCTCTCGTGCTAAATGCATTACTCATTACTTCGTAGCTTCTTCTTACATATGTGCTCCATAATTAACGATTAACGAAACCTATTTTCAATCAGAAAAAGGATTTTATTTTTTGGAAGCTTAGCTTTCCTCGGATTTAAGCTAGTAAGTGATGCTGGAGAATACTGAATCGTTCAATAGTAGAGATGTGTTTGATTTATTCTCTTCGAGACAGTTTTTCAAACAGTTTCGTCGTCTTTTTCTATACAAAGGAAGCATAACAACAACAAGATGCTTTATCTTTCCTGGTTTCCCTTAAAATTTACTTTTAAAATTTCACTTTTACTCTTTAATATACAAAATTTACTCAAAAACATCTCTCCATTCATCATTATTTCCTTTATAACTATTTTTGAACAATTCGACACCAAGCCCAGCAGCATTCATTATAATTATAACAAACGATTTAACGGCACAGTATACGTATACGTAAACCGAATCCTGAAGTAAATAATATCTTGTCACGCACAGAACAAAAATAGTTAGCCGTTTAGCTCGAGGCAGAGTGCGCCTTGGGTTAAATGGGTAAATTAAAAAACCCATAAAACCCTGGGTAAAACCCATACCCAGCCCACTC
>JAQIWN010001121.1:0-23050 GCA_034699025.1 Entomobrya cf. arborea Gr-Col-00668
TAGCTTAACAAAAATAGGCACAGAAAGAATTTTTTGAATTTTAGCCCAAAAATGGCCCTTATAATAACTTGTCCTTTCTCAAAAAAGATTGACGATATAATATTGAAAGCTGTTTTACAACTGAGAAGTCTCGGGACTTACAAACTGGTATCGATATAACTATAAATTCCTAAATAAACTGAACTCTGACTGTTAACATAAAGACGCAATATTTGTCTACCCCCAAAGCGCGGCCTGAACATCATGTATTTACACTACATTCGTGTTTTTAAAAATATGCTATGTAGTTTGGCAAACAGTAATCTAAAAGATAAAATTACTACGAATCTCATTGCTTTCGATCATCTCTTTAATTTTCCATCGACCCATGTTTTAACTTTTCAATGTCGGAAGAGGCTACAAAATAATTTCCGCGTATAGCTTTTATCCTAAAATAAAAATATAGAAAACAAGTTTGAAAATCACGTGAGCGCAGTGCACACTTGTGCTTTGTTAAATTGAGCCATTAGTTTGTATTCTTCGATACTATTACTTTGATGGTCGACATGGTCTCAAAATCAATATTATCGTAACTACTTATAATGTTATTTTGCTTTTATGTGCAGTTTATTGCGAAGTTGCACAAATACTGTTACAATTGTTCCACGAAAAATAAACTTTTTTTTGGATACATTGTGTTTTGCATGGAAATCCAAAGACTTACGTTAAAATTAAAACATGATTGCAACTCGTATTAACAAAAACCTTCCAACATCTTAGTCGAGTAAGACTATTATTTTTTTCAAAGAAATAATCGTGATATGAAAACATCACGTGTTGAATGTGAAATCCTTCATTAATTGTTCTTAGTATGGAATGTTATCATAACGGCTTAAACATAAAGTTGTACACAATTAGTCTATAAGTAAGCAAATATTTTCTTCAAAGAAGATAACCAAGTTCCTGAGATTTGCACAATTATATTACTCCTGAGAACTGCTAGTTTTATTGAATCATCTTTCCATGCTTAGAACAGCATCGCGTAAATACAAACATATAGAATAAATCAAAATGTTGGTATAGATTATATGTTAGATCACCACAGTAAATCAATTTGAAATATCTATACTTCTAAGATTCGTTGAATATGTATATGCATTGATCAATAAATATGTTCTTTAAGCTTCTCGTCTTTTAGATAGGATACACTGTATATTAATTATTTGATATTAGCTAAATGTAATTAATATCGTTCAAGCAGCTATTGTATCATGTATTTCACAGTAATCCCTCAAAGCTTTATTGCAAATTACTGCAAACTATAATGCCGAAATACTGCTCAGAATGCTTACCAACAAATAAACTGTTACTTGTCCTTGAAATACAGACTCAAACACAAACGTGTTTTTTTTTTTAAATTTCACTAAGGATAAAAACGTCGGCAGATTAGTTACGTATAACTAATACATTGTTTTATTTCGAGCTGTCTTATTGTCTGATTATTTTTATTTCGAGCAAGTTCCACGAGAATGTTATTTGAGAAACTATTTTTTTCCGATTTTAATAAACAACGTTACACAAAACTTGACTGTTTCAAATTTGGAAATAAATATTGTGAATGGAGATCAATATATGTGGCAGTTTAAACACTACTTACTATTTTTTTCGAAAGATATTCAATACTGAATTCCTACAGACAATATACAAATACGAGCGGCTTTTTCTATGCATTAAGTTTTTAAAATATTTTCAAAACTGTAAAATCAAAGCTAGTGTTTTTTTAAATTCACCGAAACGATAAAGAATTGTTTTATGTGACGAGGCCATTGTTTAAAAAAATTTGTTCTAATTGTAAGTATCAAGGAAAACCTCAGTTATAGAACTTTGTTAATTTATTGCATGCCTTAAAAATACTAAACCGGAAATTCTGAAAGTTACTTTTTTAGCTATTTGCAACTAAAATAAAAAGATATCATGTATTTTTATACACAATTTTATGAAATTAAACTTGCTATGAACACTTTTGAGAGCTTGCACTTGCATAGGCAGGAATTTAGTTTAATTTAAGGTTTACTAAAGCATATTTTACAAAGTCGTGCACTAACATTTTGCAGGAACTGTTAATACTTTAATTCAATTATTTTTTAGAACTATTAAACTCTTGTCATTTTTACCATCGCGAATTATATTGTTTTTCATACAAGTGCTTAAGTAATTGAATTTTAAAAATTATTTACTGCAAACATAAGTAACAGAGAAAGTACCAGTTTACCTGATAAAATCATGAAAACCAACGTGGAATATTGTATTCACGGAATTGTCTGCTAGATAGCGATTCTTCTATACACCGACCAGCAGGGATTAAATAGTGAGAACAAAAGAACATCCTTTTAAACAAAAGATTAGCAAACTGAATGCAGAAAAAAGGTTAATCTTGTCATATGTCGACCAAAGTTATGCTTCAGAGTTAACGTAAAAATATCATACATATATGAAACAATATCGATACGATATGAATGTAAAGACGTTCACTTACAAACCCCTTATTTTTAACAAGAAACCTTACATCGAACTAAAGGTTCAATACACCAAAAATGACAATTCAAAAATATGAATTCATATGGGAAAAATACTAAAACTAACTTAAAGTTGGCAATGAGCTCGCTACGCTCGCTAGAAAAACGATATTCTGTACTAGTTTCCAAGGGTTCGGTCGCTTCGCTTCGCCTCGCGCGGCTCTGGCTTCCCTCGCTTCGCTCGTCGCCTGTGCCCGCCGCGCTTTGGCGCTCAGCTCTTCGAGCTTCGCTCGTATGCCTATAACTATTATACCGCATCGTGCCTTTCTAGTTTTGTTGGGATATTGCAATGTAAGCAAGCTGCATTGTTAGCAAAGGACCTTGTTGGAAAATAACATGTAAGCAAAGTGTAATGTTAGCGAATGGTCAGTAATGAATACATGGATGCAGCAATTCGGTCGGTGACTGCAACTGATGCTAAAAAGGTGTGGGTCATGTCTTTAAACTAATCTTATTGTCTTACTGTCACCTTACCCTCGTCGAAACCCAGAGGATTAGAGGCGCTATGTTCACTGGTCGCTATCTGCATGAGTACCATTCACGGAACTCTCCATCGGAAGGTAATGAAGTACAAGGAAAGGTGTCACGTCAGGCCATTCCACTCATTACAATGTGAATATTGAAAGACTATACTAATTTAGGACAGAAAAGTTTGTTCAACTTATGTTTCTCCTGGCGAGAAAAAAAATAGCATATAAAGCAAAATTTACTCTAGTAAAATCTCTATAAAATAGGCCATGCAACTCTAGTAAATTTGAATTATTTAAAGTACATTTTCCTAAAAGTTTATTTGAGAGGTCCGAGTTATTATAAGGTATTTCACCATATCCCAGTTGCAATTATCTTCCTATCATCCTAAACTCACTCCTAAAATCACTCTAGAAACTAAACCCAAAAATAATTTTCATAGTTTATCAAACCAAGAGTGAAATGATGCATCTCATTAATATTTAATTTTAAGGTATCACCAACATCCGTGAAACCCGTAACATTCATTTACATAATGTATCTTCCTCAAATATTAGGAAGTATATTATTCTTCAAGTAAACCTACTAAATTCTAATAAATATCTGTATGTTGTAATTGATGCTGATTCTTTTTTTAAATTCGTACTTGTTTACCAATCCGTTTGAAATATAATTTAAAAAATGAAATTAAACAAATTTGGTGTCAGTGGGATAGGATGTCACCCGGGAAAATGAATCATAGCGGGACAATATTTTACACCATTAAACAGAACGAAACTTGATCAAATATTTTTGCATCATTTCCATCTACTTCTCCGTAAACCGTAATCTTTTTAGCGTGAAATATTTTCAACAAAATATTTTATGTAAAAATAAAGCGTTTGTGAGAACTAAAACAAGTATTGTCTCCAGCAAAGGATAGAAAGATTTATTTTCACTTTCTTCAGCTTTGTCTTACTATATTCAATGGCACGATGTGATTTGCTTTCCATGGAAAGTGAAATATCAGCTTGTACTATTTGAAGTACAATGCATCATATTATTTGGACACAGCGAATAAAAATAAGACATTTTAAAGCAGTATGTCACAGTATATGTAACAGTACAGTATAGCCACAATACTTCTAAAATCATGGATTCAAATTAACTTACAGTTAGATTTTCAACAGATTGGAAACCTTTATATTTTGCAAAAAATTACTACAGAAAGAAAGAAAAAAACAACTTGATATTTTTCTCATACCCGTGTAAATTTAATCCACCATTTTGAATTATTACAATTTATTCAAGTAAAGCCCAATCAACTTTTGCTTCATGGCATAAATTCGTGTAATTTTAGGCTCAACATTGAAGTAAAAACTATTTTTCGTTGGCATAACCTGAGCCAAATTATTATAGGATTAAAACGGAACAGGGAATTAGAGTAACCCAATCATTAAACGTTCTAATATATTTTAAATGGCATTTAAAAATCGTGAGTTTCCCTACCATTTTGGTTAATTCGTTTCCATTTGGTTTTAACATGAATGCGGATTTTAACCCGAATTGATAGTTATTCGAAATCGAGTTTTAGCAAAACATTCCAAATAAAATTCAACAGTTTAGTTTTGCACTTAAGATTGATTTAAATGGTTATTCAACGCAGATTATAAAGGGTACAACTGCTCATAACCTTGAAGATACAGAAGCCGTCTTGTTTTATAGCATCAAAAAGAATTCGTTGATCTGTTAGTGCTGGTTACTTAACAGAAGTATTCTGGCATATTACGTATATTGGAAAGGCTTAAGTTTATTTGTACACATTTATATTTGTTGTATGTTTTAACATCTGTTTCACCAATAGGTTTATATTTAGGACCGCATGACTTCCGAATCACAATTATCAATGCATCGGGAAACAAAATAAAAAATACACAGTATGCATACATTCAAATGTATTTTTCAATAGCAAATTAAAACGTTGAAAGGAATTATGTCTAAGCAAAAGAATTGTACCTATCCTTTGAACTAACTATCTAGCTGCCACAACCCTGTCATACGAGATAACTTTTCTCTCATTAAAATATGCTATTTCACTTTACTACTAAAAAGTACGTCGAACGTGTAAGACTCCGATAATTTATTATGATGAAAGATTTAAAATCATAGACTACTATTTATTGAGAACTATTTATGATTTTTTTCCCTAAAATTGCTTGTTTTAGCCTGAAGAGTAAAATGGACCACGAAATGATTTACTTATTAGCTCATTGGATGCATTCGTTCATCATTTGAGTTAAAATAGCATAAATTATTGGTCAGATCCTGACTCTTAATTAATTTTGGTGATATATCACTCCGAAAAATGTGGGCATTTATTCGGCCAGTTATATCACCAGGAATGCATCTTTTCAAAAATATTGTATTCTTCAAACTCCAAATGTCGGTAACCTTTTTCAATGTTTTTTCATTTTATACTGGCTGTCATTTATACCAACAGCATTCGTTTCGTATTTTTACACAAAATCCTTCGTCATGAATGGAAAACTACTGACTTATCCTTAATTAGATCGATTCTGGGAGCAAGCTCAGTTTAAAAGTTGTTTTTATAAAGCTATTCTCACAAATTGAGTAAAAGATGTTAAACAAAAGTAACCTTTTGAATCTCTTAGTGGTCCAATTTTTTACTAGGTTCACGTCACGTGGCAATACCAACTGCACTTCATTCCGTGTCCCATGATGTCAAGTTAAATGAGACAAAGACTATAAATTCAGCTCATCCAACACTTGGCGGTAGGAAATATTTTCGAGTTGTCATATTATTTGAATAGCAGCTCAGCATTACTTCAAACTGCAAAATATTAAATTGGTCCTATATAAAGTATATGCCTCAAATAGTCCTCAACAAAATTGGGCAGGAGGGAAAACCAGCTTTCTCTCTTAGCATTGAAAAGCGATATCATTTATAAAATGTCTAGCACCTTTGTCATTTTTAGCATAAATGTATATTAGTTAAACCCAAAGAGCTTTGTATAGACAACGAATCCATTTTACCAAGAACATATTTTGTTTTCATGTAAGCAGTCGGGGGCATTCGCATCTGTTTTACAAATATGCTATTTTTTAGCATCAACGAATTATTGGTATTTTTAGAGTCGATTTGATGTTGAGAATCAAAGATGATGCGTATATAAAAAGAAATTGAAAATATTTCTGTCAAAGAACTAATGAAAAATGGAGCGTTTTTGAATGATGGAATCATGATTCTGAGATAAAGTCTTCAAAAAGTTAAAGAGAAGAGTTTTTAGAAGTAAGTAATTCAGTCCAACTAGATATTTTTTTAATCAAAGTAGTAAAAGTCAAAACTAGAACTCATTTAAAAAAGTTTTCGCTATGTTTATGATTTTATTTAATTACCTTTTGGTGTCATTAATTGTCAAAAAATGACAACATAGAAAAAAACGTCTACAAATCAGACACTTTAAGATCCTGATTTTGATGTGGAAACACGTGCTTAATTCAACAAACATTCATTTATGTTATCGTATTTCACAACTCTAATGTTTACAACCAGCTTTCGCTTCTAACAATAAGCTCTAGAATGCTGGCAAGAAAATGAAACATGCAATTTGTTGAGAAACTGTAGACCACTAAAACGTTATATGTCTGCTCAAACAATTATCTACTTTGCCATACTAGGGTAGAACAGGTATTCGGGCAAATGTAGCTTATTTCATAACTTAGGAAATATAGAAGCAGTTTTTGTTGAAAAATGGACTCGACATATTAAATTAGTTTTATAATTCAAGCGATTTTGCAGGGTTAGTTATTATATGACATTGCTAAGTTAACTTAAGTGGGTTATGTCGTCTAGTTTGTTGTTTTTAAAAAGTAGTTTATTAATGTGCTAATGTTAATTTTGCAATATTATACACGGTTTGCAACAAATAATGTATTTGTATTTTAACCTCAGTTTTCATTCATTTAAGCTTAGCAAATACTAAAAAAACATTAATTGCACAAAACACACAGGAACAGAACATACGATATGGACATTATGTCTCCAGTTATCGTACTTCTTTGAATCAACCGTGTAACTATTTAATTTCAGATTAAAATATAAAAGAATGCTGACTCATATTAATCGTTCGAATTTTAAAAATCAAATACCTTTTTGTATTAAAATATTCCAGTCCATTCGGAGCTTTACAAATGTCAAATTTAAGCTGAAATCTACATTTAAATGGACGTTATTTAAAATTACTACCGTAATTTTACCAGAAATCCAAAATTCTAGGGGCTTGAGTCTTTCACATGCAGATATTAACTTAACTAAGCTGATATTGAGAATTCTAATGACATCAATACGCAGTTTTGTTAAAATGGTAAACTTTATGCAGCAAATGGCTACGTCAAAATCATAAAATGAATTGAAAGCTGAAAAAATAATAATTATAGTTTCTTTTAATTCTCCGTTCAATAACTCATTTATTACAGATGCGTTAAAAACTATGAATTTGAATTCGGGTATTTTAAAGTTTGACTTCCCAAAATTTAGAAAGAGTTTTTGTTTCTGAAAATTCTAAACATACATACATTTATTACACGAATCGTTTCATGCTTTCTTTATCCCTTTATAAAAATTGGGGTTCCCTGTAACTCATTGGTTCTTCATAATTTCGAAGTAAGGTTTCCTGGAGAATATACGAGCAAAAGGAAATGATACCCAAGTAAAGGTTTCTTACAAGCCCGTCTAGCTACGTACCCGGCTACTGATTGCTTGCACATCTTTCGATCTTCGTTCTTCTATCAAACCATACTGTAGTACTTTCCTGGAGCTCAGTCAGCCACTGGCACTTCTCTCGTTCGGATCTACTTTCTCCGCAAAACTTTATAAACAACATAATAGCTAAAAATAAAACTTTGTACCTATAGTACTTCTTTTTTAATCAAAAATATAAGTTTGGTTTTGTAACAGAGCTTAAAACGCCAGAAGTTTATTTCGAACGAGCTTAAGTAAGTTTGTCCAAATTACGAGTATACTATATCAAAATATTTGCTATATAAAGTATTTAAGTGAAACGAATGATTTTACTAAAAATATACCTGACAAGTTCGGGGTCATTTGAGAAACATTGCTGTTTTAATATCATACATTCAATCTTTACCTAATCATTGTGCAAGAATTATCATTCTTCATGTAGAATCATGTCGTTATTTTCGTCGCTAAATTATCTCTTGACAAAAGCAGCTTCAACCATCCATCCAGCAACGTCAACAGAGTTACCTTTAAATGTATTCTTTGAAGAAAGTAAGCCATCCAATAAGTTTTTCGAGAGTGATGATAGTGAAAGTTTGACTATCAATACAACCAATTTCAGTAAATACTTTAACTTTGTAAAGACTGCTGGAAAATTCTTTCCTGAAATTGAAAGTAACAATTCGTTTCTAAGAGAAAAATGGATAGATTTCATAGGTTTGCCAACTTCTTTATCACAAGTCTATACGGAATTCGATGGCACATACACAAATGAAAGTGACGTCCAGTACCACAACGAAACATATCCTAATGCCGAACATTTACTTGAAAGTTGGTGGAACATATTTGACTCAAGATACCTAAGACATGGCTGGGGATGGACAGCAACATTGATTATAGCTTACATGCTAATTCTTGTTGTTGGCGTAATTGGAAACGTTATGGTTATACTTGTGGTACTACTACGTCCTCAAATGAGATCTGTAACTAACATGTTCATCATGAATTTGGCAGTAGCTGACTTATTCGTCATTGTGTTTTGTGTACCTTCAACACTCTTGGCAAATATTATTGCTCGTAAGTCGTTAATAATGTTATGCATTATATATAGTAAATCTCCATTGTTCACATACTAATTAACTTTTGGTGCAAACAACGTAAATAAAACGTTTACAAAATGTGTACAAGCATATGAGTAAAATTGTGTGTGGCACGCTTTTAATGCAAGCATAATATAATGAACAATCTTTTGATTAACTTTTCAGCTTGGATACTTGGTACTTTCATGTGCAAAGCAGTTGCATATGTGCAAGGGGTCTCTGTATGTGCATCGGCTTATAGCTTAGCAGCTATTTCGTTCGATAGGTAATGAAACAACTTACTTCTTATTTACGATATTTTGTTGGTGCAAGAATGATTTTATTATATTTAAAGTACTTTTTCATTTTATTTAGTATTTCTTTAAACTTTTGCAAATGGTTGACGGTAGATAAAATTCTTATTTTCACAATAATGTTTATATTACAGATGTCAAGCAGTTTACCGAAATTATGAGCGACCCCGGGGTTTTTCTCAAAGGATTTGCGTCAGAACTGTCTTCATTATTTGGGCAGCGGCCATGAGCTTAACCATTCCATGGGCAGTGGTATTCGAAGTTAAAGTATCCGAATACGATGGGCATCGTTATTGTGTGGAAACATGGGATTTGGAGAAACATGGAAATGTATACTTTCTTGTCGTTACGCTCGTTTGTTTCTATGCCATACCCCTGCTGCTAATTTTTGTCTCGAATTGGATTATTTACTGTCATGTAACGGATCGTAAAGTACCCCAGGACTCTTCTGCTTCTTCAGCTCCCATCCGAAAAATGCACCGTCAAACGAAGCATGATGTGTTGAGAATGTTGGGCATTGTTACTCTCACCTTTCTCTTCAGCTGGTTACCACTATACATTCTTTTGATCAGAATCAAGTTTGCTGAAAATATTAGTGAATCAGAGTACAACGTTTTAGGAATCTTGATGCCAATAGCACAATGGCTTGGAAGTTGGAACAGTAGCATTAACCCAATTTTATATGCATTTCTCAATAAAAAGTTTCGACGAATGTTTAAGTCCATTTTACCATCTTGGATATCAGGAAAAACCACTGGAAGGTATGCTGGTTCTCATAGTTATACAACAGCATATCAAGGAAAGAATGGTAGCAGATCTGTTATCAGAAGCGAACGTCATTTTAATCATCATGATGGCCACCGAAATTCTCAATGTCAAGCCAATTTACTCATTAGTACATACTATGAGCACACTGGAACTGTGTCGACAAATACAGTGCAACAAACTTTGAGTAATACATCTACTTTGAGTGGTGATAGCCCCGAAAATGGATATGATACGACAATTGCTGGACGGACCACAACTGGTGCCATAGCTGACGTATAAAAGTATTGAACACTTGCGATCATTTAACAGGGTATTCTTCTATGAAGGTCTCTTATAATGCTCATTAAACACACAAAATATTTTACCTTTTTCGGAACAGTGGAATTTAAACATTAATTTTACGAATTTCTTGGATGCAAATTATAATAATTTAATAATGAATTAAAATATTTTACTACAAAATAGTATATGTTTACTAGATATATGTTATAAGAATTTGAATCATAAATGAATAACATTTTAATAAACAATGATACTAAATAAATAATTATTTTTGTTTAATTTTTGTACATCTAAATTCTGAACGCATAGCTTATATTAAATCAACTCTTTAATATATTTCTTAAAAATTTACAGTGAATATTTTTCAATTGGCAGCATAAATTTTTGTAATATTTATGAAGTGTAATGATCATTCATATTCAAGATAACTGCAAAACAGTTAATTCTTAATCGAAATAGTAGTTTTGTTGCTTACATAACTCGACAACACCAACCGCTTAACAGTGTCCTTAGAAATAAATTGTTTTTCTAAGCATTCAAGGTAAAATCAAAATTTGTTCTTTTCTTGACGTCGGTATGCATTACATGCTTAACAGGAATAGGAAAACTTTCTAGTGAGACCCCTAAATCTCTTTTCCTGACAGCGATTGTGAACTTCTGTCGGCCTTGTCGTTTGGTAGTTTAAAATCCGTTGAATTCTGGTTTCTCAAATTTCCTTTTCGCTAAAAAATTTTCAAGTTTTTTAAATAGTGTTTTTAGCCTTGCAATGTACAGTTATAGCACAGTGACAAAACCATGTGACAAGGCATAGTCACGTTTATGTTTGACATTTCAAAAATAACGAAAAGATCAAACCAGGAAAACTGAGGCATGACAAGTACAAAGAAACCAGGTTATTCAATACACAGACCATGTAATTTTCAGCTTGAATCGTCAGAAATTAGAAACGAAAAACCTTGCGCATTTTATCTGCTCCCTCGAGATTGAAAATGGGTATCAAATAACTTTCACCACAAAAACGGATTCTAAAATCATCAAGCAAGATGGCAAGAAACGATATTTCATCAAACGGGTCTGAAAAAGCTGGAACTAAACGAAAACAGTTACACGAATTGTGTAAAAGAGATGAATAGAAGTTTTTAAAAGCAATCAACCAAATCATATCAGTGGATTTGATACTTCATTTGGCTTCCTATAGCACACACATAATCCAAACTGGATTTTAATACAATTTTTTCATTCTTACTTTCCAATGTATTCATGCGCATTCATAGGTGCTCGATGTGTTGTTGAGAAGTTCTAGCATCAAGATTTAAATATGTAATTTTACCGTATTTTGGATCCCATATGGTAAAAATACAATGTTTTCCATTAAGTTGGCCTCTTTTTTACTTTACTTTTGCCATCCACAAAACTTTTTTTTATTATTTAAACAAAACTGAAGTTTGCAAATTTTATCAATATTATGTATCTTACGTATGATAAAAATGAAGCCTACCATAAAGAATTTTTTTCTGTTTTAGATCTATTTTCGGCCTTAGCAAGCGCTGAAAGTACAGCCCGCTATTTCGCAAGAAATGCTTCGTTTTTAAAATTACGCAATCTGTTAGACTAACTTGACATGCTTTTCATATATTACTAGATTTTAACCAGCGTTTACACAAGATCACGTTTTACTGACAAATAAATCTTTCAAAGGTAACTACTTTGAGGTTTGATAATTGCACAATAATCTTGAGTCAAAGGCTGTATTCAAACATGTCTTTTGATGTATGCAACCTTTTAGTCTGCTTATCACTAGAACAAAAACTGAAACTGTTTGTGTAACATTTCTGGTAAACAATTAGTAAAAGAAAAAATAGGTAGTTGAAAATGTGGTACTTATACAAAGGCAAAAACATGATCAAACGAGCAATTTTATTGAACAACTTTGAGGAGCTACTGATGTATAATATTTCAAACCATTTACTAACTGAAATTCATTTAAGCACTCAGTTTGTAGCTCAAATATTTATGCAAATAGTCATGTAGATCAAGAATATGTTCATATATATATTGCATCACTTCGCAAAAAACTGAGGACAGAAACTCTTAATGGGGTAAACCGGATTGACGTCTCTTGGTACATGTATTTTATTTTAAATGAGTTACGACTAGGGAAACTAGGTCGCAGTGTCAACAAACTAGTGCAAATTTTGAGAAATGTTTCATACAGTTTTTTAAGCAGTACACGTGACTTAAATTTTAATGGATAACGTGACTGATGCATGTTTGCATTTGTGCTTAATAGTATATATAACAATTAGGTGTTTTAAATATTTTTACAACAACATTGAATTAATTTGTTTCATTGGAGTTCTGAACGGTTAACTTGCTTTGGAACGATCGTAATAATTGTAGCATGCCATTATATGGCTTGTTCTTCATAGTAATAATATTTTTCAACAGATTTGATAAACATTCACTTGTGCTGGCATTAGCTTCACCATATCGAGCTTATGGCTAAGCCGCGTGTTTTAATTGAAAACGAATTCGTCCATTGTTCAAATATTTTTTAATAATTTGCAAATTCTTGTGCATAAAAATGGTTTAGTTACCATCAAATTTATGTATTTGCAGCAAACGTATACTTACCAAACACACATACACATACATATACAATGTTCATGATGCTCATCATCCAATACTTATCTAAACTTTTTATAAATACATATAGCAAATTCAAAGATTAAAATCTGCCTAATGGCATGCAACAAAAGTAACTTAACAATAAAAATTTGCACAAAATTATGCATTGGCAGCTCTCCATAAAATGTAAAACTTTAACTGCATTCATTCCCTAACTAAAACCAAAAGTTGCATTAAAAGGAACATTATATGAAAATAAAAGTATTGATTCACTTCAAATGCATTGAAAAAAAATTCAGTCGCTTATATTTTCCTAAGTTTCATTTGACATTAACTGTTGTGAGCTTAACAAAAAAATAATTTTGCAGATTTTATTCAACTTTTGTCCACAAGTTGCAGTGAAAGTCACGTTACATTACAAATACACATCTTTTCGTGAAAAATGTATATCTTTCCAGGTTCACTATCAATGTCAAAAATAAGTTACATAAGTACTGTCACTGGAATCTCCCTGAACAAGACCTGAGCTTGGAAAAAGTCCAAAAAGAGCGTGTAACTTACATACATAGAGGCAGTAGAAAATATGTAGAAGCAAAGTACTTCATGAATGTTACCAATAGCGTGAAAGTGACTTTCACCCCAGACCCTTTCTTTTTTGATTTTGTTTTTGGTATACCAGTATTTGACCTATAACAGTTTTCGTAGTAATACATGAAACAAGCCTGTAATAATGTTTTATATTAAAAGACTGCAAGTTTCTTTTACTTAGCAAAAGTATATGCATCAAAAAATTATGGCAAACTTCTTAGATGGCTTTTAAGCCGCTGACTTGAGCAACAAAGCAAAGAAAAACCCTACCTCTATTAACTGCAATAGAATAAATTAGAGTGAACGACCCAGCGTTATTTTCATTTTTTTGTTTGAACTGTACTATTTTCTGGCAACATGTATTTTTCAGTTTTTAGCAAAAAAAATGCTTACTTGTACAATAAGCACATAAATATTATATTTGGTACTTATTAATGAAATTGTACTCCTGAAATAACATGAATTTATGGCATTCACCATTTTTCTGAACAAATTTATGAAGATACGGTTTATTTCAGAGTTTTTAAAACCAATTTTCAAAACTACAATCCTATGTAAATGAACTAATGATTTTTAATGAAGGTTCTTCCAAAGACATCAACTAAACATAAGTTCAGTAATGTTTTGTGAGAAAACTACATGTAAAATATTCTTAGTTTTGGAGTTTATAAAACCTTCCGTTCCTCTGGTATCACTGTAGAATTTGGGGTTTTTGCAGCCAATAAGTATGGCGGAACTTCAAAGATACAAATTGCACTGGCATTTGAATCACTTACAATTTCATTGTATGAGCGCAAGCTTTTCCGTATAAAATTCATATTGATACTTTCCTCAAAACTACAATTTGACTTCAAAGTGAAGCCGTAAACAGACCTTCAACCGCAATATTTTTTCTCGAAATTATGAACCTATTCTAGTCTGGAGCTTATGCATTCATTTTTTTATTCACAAGCAGGCTTACACTATTTTTCATTAGTTATACATACCCGGAAAAGGCAGAAAAACAAAACATGTCTCGTTTTTATTTATTTACCACAAATATCACCAGAAAAACAGGAAAAGTCTCATTTTATCGGCTATGAACAATCAACATCATCATAAATACTCGTGTAAACCTTTTTTTCAAAGAAAGGTTCTTTACCACGAAGTCGAAATATTTATACTGTATTCTATCAACGAAAATACTAAAATCGCGTGCAGCATTTCCGTTTTAACCTTCCGGATTTGGGTATGGATGAATTTTTTCGGGACTACTTGATGCTATTGGAATACAAATTAATATTTATTTACTAACTTGATTATGAGTTGTCATTTTTCGTAAGATATTTTGTTTTTTGATGGGTTGCACAACAATGTTATCGTTTTTTGTATATACATACTTTGTTATTTGCAAAAAAATGTTTACTTTAGCGAAAAATCTAATGAGCCCACCGTTACAAAACAACAAGACCATTTATTTATACAGTAATTGTTAAAATGTTAATTAATTTTACTTATAATCAAGACCTGAGTTTACAAAGTGGAAAAGAGTAGTACTTATTGTCTTCCATAAAACGTGTTGTAATAACATCACGCGTAAAACACTTGTTCTTTGTGTATTCAATAACAAATTAAACCTTGTAGTAAAATCCTTACCATTGGTCAAATCAGTTTTACATAAAGAAAAGCTTGTTCTAAAGAAATAAATAATGTTGCCTTTCTTTTACGGATAAAGGATTCCAAGGTTATTGTACGTGTGAATTTTCTCTTTGAAAACGTGAAGCGTTTTATAGTACACGCGCAAAATGTTACACGTTTATTGTTTCTTCTCTCTTTGTGCATGTAATTCCGCATCAATGTCTCATGGAAACTTTTTTTCCTCATACAATTACGACCGCTTGAGTGACTCGCTCGTGTTTTGTTTATAAAACAGATTATGGATTATAGGCTTACCGACTCACCAAGTACTTCCGGACCTACTAATTATGTTTTAAGTCTTATTGTGCATATAAACTAATGAGCAATTTTACGTTAAAACAAATTTTGTTAAAAACTGCATAAAGGAATGTAAAGTGAAACTTCATTTGTGAATTGTGTTTTCTGACCTTTGGAATAAAGTGAAAATTTTGAACAAATTTGAAATTAATGTTTTGTCTTAAAACACCTGATTTATAGATCAATCGTGATCATTCACAGATGACTCGATTATACTTGTATGTAAAACAATTTTTAACAAACCATGGGAATAAAGTTTCATAAAAGTTAAAACCATATAATCGGTAATATGTTTATGCATAGCAAAATAAAGAAACATATTTACTTTAAACTAGTTTTTGCAAGATAATTACAAGACAGTTAATGTCAAGAATGTCAAATTATGTCTCTTTAATGACAATTCGCCTTGAAAATCTAAAAATATCCTAAATTAATGAAAATAGTATAAAAAATGAAAAATGCCATGTAACTCTCGACTGAAGAGTCGAGAAGAAGATGCATATAGTCTCAAGCTTATCAATGTCACAATTCCAGCAGCTTTGTTTCCGAACTATTTTAATTTTTGAAAAGGAATTGGATACCTTCAAAAAGATTGGTACACCTGCTGCTCTACGATCCAATAAAATCTCCTATCTGAACTTTTTGTAAGTTATAAAGTTATGGTGTTCTTATGTGCCAAGAATTCTCTGTTTCAAAGGGTTGATTATCTGCTTTTGGTAAAAACGACTCTATCAAACAAGGATTAAGAAAGCTATTTCAACATTGTCAAGAAACTGACTAGTCGTCTAGAAGAACATCTTTTTATAGAAAAACTTCCAAGAATGTCTTTTTTCGAGAAAGTCACTCATGTGCCACGAAAATGAGCCGTACTACAATAATTTAGAAGTTTTTTGTAAGTCCCGTAATGAATGATTGTCACATCACGTTGCACTCCTTGCTTTAGTTTTAAGTATTTTCTAAGATATTGAGCAACCAAATTGGAATATGATATTATTGATCCAGCTTTACATGTCCTCAAGTATTGTATCTATTGTACCATACCCTTGCAAAATACGTCGAGCAGTATTATAATGTATATGTTGTATTGTTATTTTCAATGAACCTATTTTTATGCTATATATATAAGTTAGTTTTTCTTTTGGAGAAAGTTTTTTACTTCGGCAATGTGTATAAAGATGCAAGCTATTTTTGGAAATCATAACTGAAACAAATTCTATTCGTGCAAAGCTCACTGAACAGTAAACGTAAAAACGTGTCAGCCTTATTTTTAGCAGAATCGATGTAACTGGCTTACCATTTGATTCAAATTTTGTGCAACTTAAGGTTTTTTTGTTTGCTTATCAGTTTTTTGAACATCTATTTCCTGATCTTCCTTTCCGTAAAGAAATGCCAAATAATTAGTTACTTCTATAATCTTTATAATCTTTCTACTTCCTAAAAATCTAGAAAAATGCCAGATTGGATGTTTTACTCACATGTGTCACGAATATTAAATTACACTAACTAACACGGAATATATTACCTCAACGAATGCTAAAGCAAGTTCTTGAACAAAATTATTCTCCAATGTCGTAACCTATTTTACCTTTGTGTTGATTTTGTTTTGATCAAGATTTTATTCCGGTTATGTTTCTAGGATATCGGTTTGTCGGTGGTCATGGTATAGTCGCCGATACAATACGATTCCGTAAATTTCTTTATTTCACCAAGTGTCAAACTTTGGTGATTGATTCAACAACTGAATAAAGCTTTATTGATAGAAAAAATAACATGAAACAAGTATATGTACTTTCTGTGTCTCTGCTTTAGCTACTGAATCATGATCCATGCAGAACTACGTTTAGTTTTGTTTATAATAAAAAGTTTTTGTGACAAATAACTTAGCTCCGTAACTTTCTTTAGTAGAACATTTACTTCTGGATCAGTAATCAATTTATTATTTCCTATCTCTGCATACTACATTTTTCCTACGCATTTATTAGGTATGCAGATGCGTCACACCTTTATGTGTCATAGTTTTTTCAAACTTTTCTGAATATTGTTAACTGAATGCCAGTTTAAGCTCATGGCCTTTCTTTAGGTTTTGTTAGCAAAATCCAATAAAAATTTCACTAAGAATAATATATATAATATAACATATAAAAATTTGAACAAAACTACGATGCGAAACTGAATTTTTTCAAAAGGAACATTGAAATTATCATGGCCAAAAAATGATTACATTGCCTGACCATGAATTTTTTATCGAAATTTTTATATATTTGTATCCTTGTATCAAAATTTAAATAATAGCATTCAGTGTCATAATTCAGTCGCTTTCCACCACAAAAGTATAAGTTTGACTCAATTCATCTTTTGTATCTACTGTGTTTTCTGTAAGCTAGTTAAGTGAATGTCGGTCATGCTTCCAGTGATTTTATAATGGAATGGAACCAAACACAAATGTTGTTGTCATTTCCTAATTTGATGTTTTTGTTGTTCATTTGCGTGTTTGAATCCTATTGAAGACAAAAAGTATTTACAAATGAATACTAGAATTATTTCTAAGCACAAACAAGGAACTACAATCCACAACAACAAACTTTGTTCATGAGAAAAGAGACACTTCCGTTTCTCGCACATTCTTTCATGCTTTAAACGTCAAGCAACCTTCTCCAAAAAGAATACGTGTCTACGCTGGCATTAAACGATTCAAAAAATCCGAAAACACAATTTTTTTCACAATCCATTTTTTACAATTTATGGAACTAGATAAGCGTACGATTCCACTCAAATTTATTCTCTGTAAATACTAAAACGATAGCAAGGTTGTGAATTACGAAGGAACTTCCCTAGTTACGGCAATATACTCATATAATATAATAGAAAGTGTCTCGAACTTACATAATTTGGTTCGATATTTGGAATGATAATACAAACATACCATACCTAAACTCCATTTTTACAACATATTTTTTTTCACATGGTAAATCCCTTTCAGTCCCTACGTATCTATATAGTTCAACGTTTTTTACGATTTTTACACTAATACAGTAGTTTTGTTTCATATTTCGTTTCGAAAAAAGTCTTGAAAACCAATGCTCGCTAGATTTTTGAAGTATGTGTGTACATTCAATTTCTATTAAAATTAAAAAAAAATACAAGTTAAGTTTTACTACTTAATTCTAAGGCCAAATTTTTATATTAAATATCCCAAAACCTACTCGCTCGTTTTATAAACACTTCTTGTCCATAAAGCTATCTTTGCGGATGACTAATGATATTTAAAAAAAAAATAGCCTCTGTGCTTCAAATTTCTTATTAAAACTAAATAACGTGCTCGCTCTGATTGCTCTAGTTTTCTTTTATCCAGATATTTACAGAATAGTATCGGAATCGTAATGATGGAATCATTAAGGTACTTTCAGCAAATTATAATTTTAACAATATATTCCTTGATTTTTCATTCTCATTCTCAAAACTACATATAATTTAGCTACAGATGTAGCGGTAGTTAAATATGTTATAATATTTTATTTGCTCGTGACACATCTGCACGTGCAAAAGTTTACCTGTCAAATACAGCAATCTATTGTAGACTTTTGATGGCTGAACATACAAAAGAAAAACGGACATGGTTCACAGTTTATTTAGCTCGCTTTCTTCATAGAGTTTACTAATGACTTAAGGGCTATTTTTGGAATACTAGGAGCACTCTAGTAGAAAGTAGACAGAATGAGTGTATGTCACATGTATTGTGGCTGAGACGTGGGTTTCTTTTTACTATTGTAACGATTTCAATCCTATTTGCCTTTTCACCTCCAAAAGCAGATCACTGTGACCGCAGTAGAATCCATCGGGGTTTTGTTGGCTCATTGTAATAAATGCTGATGTAGCTTGTCCAAAATCGATGCGTTAATTAGTAAGTCTTCTCTGATCTAATCCCATATTTTTTGAAGAATGGTCAGAATAAACGCGAAAATCTGGCAAAATGAACAACCAGATAACTTACGAATGATACTAATGGAGATTTTAGTTTGGCAAGCAACCAAGAATGGAAATGCAGGTGAAAGTAACTCATCCAAATGCAATGTTAGAAATATAACAAAACCTGACTTTAAATCCCCCGTAGTTATTTTTTGGCATTTAATCTTGAACAATGGCAGATTCGTGTTTTGTTGCAGTAATCACATACTGATTTTGTTGGCAACATCAAAATTACGTTGGCAACCCACTGGTGTCTTATTATAGCTTTTGAATCAAGACTCAAGAAAAAAATAGCAGTTTTTTGTACTGCATACGGTACAATGAGTAGGATCGAAGCGGTAGAGTTTTTTCGGATATCTTGTTTCTTGTATGTGTATACCATGAACTTTGCCAGACTATAAACATTTTTGCAAAACAAAATTACATTTAAATCTTTTTTGAACTGTACACTCAACCATACGCATTTGGTTTTTTATTTAGAGAAGTAAATTTTTAAAAAATCGAATGTTAGTGGTTTCACTCTAAAGACTATGTTCGAACACAAATATGTTTCCTCGACTTCATCTTTAAGTTATTTTTAAATATTAAATTTTTGTTGCATTGGACTAAACCACTATTGACATACCTACTTTTAATTGATTAGTTGAGTAGAGTTAGAGTTATGGAAAACGGGTTAAAAAAATTTGTTTCAGTTAGATTTGGTTTTTGTTTCAAAGTGTCATTTATATAACGTTTTACAGAACAACAATTTTCTTACTGATTTCGTTAGACTAGAAAAATAAATTTTTCATTGAGTTTAGTAAAAATATTTACAGTTATATATGGTTTGAATAAAATTTAATGGTTTTTGTGGTAATAAGTCGGCTCTTATTTCATACGTAACGTTACAAATGAAGGCTTGTGTATTCAATGGATCATAATTTGTTTTGGTTTGTTTGCACTTTTGATGGCACAGTAAAACGGCATCTATTTTTATCAAGCACGTTTTATTGAAACTTAAGCAATATCATATGGCTATTTCACTGTTATCAAAACTTAATCATGTTTTGTTGTTTTGTTCGTTAAAATGTACGTCAACCGTACAGCCGGGGAAAAACTATTGGCACTGATATTATTTGTTTATTTTTATATCATTTTATTGGCTACAACTTTCATATGTTGTAACAGTTGTATAACTATTTGTAAACTGATAGTGGCATCAAACGTGATGATGCCTTACAACTATTATGCAGGTGATGCATTTTCTTAAACGTGTTGTTTAATTTGTGTAGGAAATGCTACGAAAAAAAATAAATGACACAAGATGTATTGTCGACAGCTGCAAATATATCATTTCATAAAGCACTAACAATTAAATTATATAGGTAATAGAACAAAGTTATCGCTTCTATCATTGACGTGATGTAAAATTTGAAAAGAAATAGCTTTATAACTTACCTTTGGAGTTCTTGTGAAAAAAGTTCATTCTTGATTATGTAATTCACTACAATCGTACTCTTTTTGTACATTGTAAATAGTTTGCACTTGCTTGAATTCATTCTTGACATCTCATAAATAGAAAATGAAATAGCTTTTACCCTTTCAGAGTTTGATAAAACATCAATTTTATGGACCTCCGTTTAAAATATAAAATATTCAAGAATCAAGTCATGTGTCTTGCTTAAATTCTTCATGTATTTTATTACTAAATACCACCCATAGAACTCTAAGGTGCGTGTTTCAACATATGTATTTTCATTGGCTTGTTCGCCAGATTGATTTTAGATCCCGATCCACAATACGTCTTGGAAATTTTTTATTTCCGTATTCTACGAATTTCATGCAAACAAACAAACAAGAAACTGATCATGGTTTTACCTTTTGAATGTAGTAATAATGTAATAACGAAAATAATACAGTCAGCACTAATAAAGTACCTAATTGAGACTTTGGTTGTTGGATTAATTAAAAGTCAATTTAAAAAAAATCCTTCTTGTAGATTCAAATTGAATCAAAGCAAAATCTACAGCCAATCCAGGTAGATAAAATTCAAAAAGACAATCTAGATTTAATTAACTTCGTTTGTTTTCGTCCTAATAGCTATGCAAAATGACGGTAAAGTGTTGAGCAACAAAATATTACTTTCATATGGAACTCTTCACCTGTTTTGACGAAAATTTCACGTTTTCATGCTCGCACGTTGTTAATAAATTAAAATCATTGTTTGGCTTAAGGAGCAGCATTATATTAAAAATAAAGGATTTCTTTATATCATTTACTTACATCTATGCAAGGCACCATTAGAGAATATTTACGTTTATATACACCAGAACTTGTTTAGTTAGTTTTACAATGGCTTTATGCCACAACACGTGCATAGTGAACTAGCTTCTATGGGTTGCAATACATTTAAACCTACGTTGCTATTGCCGTTCTTAATGTAGTTTTACATCATTCTTCACCTGGCTTGTATGTAATTGGTTTCCCACCTTATACTATGGGCTTTAAAAGCATATTTTGGAGCCATATACGCTTACATCAGAAATTATGGTTTAACCAATAAGTTTTTTATTTGACAGAGTTGTTAAGTTTTTATATCAATTATGATCTGAAGCCGTCATGAATTGCTTATTTACTTAGGTACCCTGTTATAAATAGCAACAGCCATAAAAAGTTCAAGCTTTTGAACATTGGCAAATTATTAGGACTAAAACGTGACTTTATAACTTTGTGAACTTGCACACCTAGAGTTCAAACGTTAACACTTATATTACAAGTGTTAATTTTACAGTTTGACTGCGTCATCAAACATTTGCTATAAACGTATCAGTTATTTTTATTTTTTTGCAAAACGTAATTTGATAAATTTATTTTCAGTCATTGAATTTTGACACAAGCTTTCTTTAATTAAGCTAAACACCTTCGTAATATTTTCATTAAATTTATGGTTGTGAAGTTTTAGATGAAATTTTCGAAGTGAAATAGGGAAATATCAAATCATAGTATCTCATAGATAACAAGACGACTTTTTAAATTTAATATTAAATGACGGACTTACTTAGTCGGCAATGGCTAAAAACATTTAGAAAAATGTAGATTTGTGTACGCTGATCACAATAAATACTAAAATTCCCAAAGAGACCATTTGAAAACGTGGGGAACGAAAAAACTGTAATGACATTGTAATGAGTCAATGAAGATTCTTTATTTTACATTGAAATAAATTGCTTTTAATTGTTTCTCTAAAATTCAAAAGACTCCATTCGGGGTTTGGGTGATTACATTCGCAGTCATCGTACAAAATTTATATTTTTCTCTACATTTCAAAGCACTAGCCGATTTTGAAAGTGTATCAATTCCTGGTAGATAAAACTTTCACCAGATTCTAAATTAAGCACGGAATTTGTAATGTTTTTTCAGAATTTGTAATCAGCCGTGATCACAATAGCACGACGAAATATTGCGGAAAACAATCTTACTTTTACGCAATGAATTTTTACACATTTTGACTTATGAAAAGCTATTTTGCCCTCATATTTAATTTATTTAAACAAATCGGTCAAGTGTAAAATAAATCAAAAAATGATTATGAAAAAATATTTTTTTATGTTTTTGTTCTTTATATTTCGAATATAACTAGAAGAGTGTAAACCCTCTGAAACGAAACTACTGAATTGAAGCGCATTAGTAGATGCATGCGACGCTTGTGAC
>JAQIWN010001122.1:0-23047 GCA_034699025.1 Entomobrya cf. arborea Gr-Col-00668
TCTACAAAACTAGAGTAGTAACTTTGAAATCAAAAATGGTCCTCCGGCCGACGATGTGTTTGGCCGTGCAATGTCTCACATGCTTGCAAACATAAGGAAACGGAAAAAAAAATTCTCGTGAAACCCATTTCAACCTTTCTGAAGCACAGATTTTTTGTGAGTACATGTCATGTGTGGCCCTTTTCGCGTTGAATGCCAAAGATTTATCTGAAAAGACAAATATGTATGCGTCCTTACAAAATATGGTTTTGACATATTTTTTGAATTACAGATTGCCTATCACGTATTTGTATCTGTACATTGTCAATTCAATATAAAATTGTTGGTGATAGTGATGACAAGTACGATGTTAAACTGTGTATTTGAAAGAAAGCGAAATTTATATGTTTTTGCCATTTCAGCTGAAGGTTTCAAAATTAAAACATCGCACAAATCAAGAAGCTGTTCACTCTGTTGGGTTTAAAATAGACTAAAAGATATTAGAAAACTTTCGAAGGTTCTACAATAGATGAAATAAACAGATGAAATTAGAGCCCAACAGCAGGAACAAATATTTATTTGTAATTTTCTTTTCGTATAATATTTCAAATGTCACTTATAAGCAGAAAATGTTCTTCAGTTTTATTTTTAGGTTTCTTCGTTGTCAGAATCTATCAAACGAAAAAAGGGTTGCTTAACTTATATGACAGTTTAGGTAAGACGAACAAGGCTGAGATAGATTTCCATTCCAGAAAACTCCAGAAGTCGTGGCATGTTTTTGGAGAATCTATCTCATCAAGTAATCTTTGAATGTTTGAGTACAGCCTCAATATAAAAATACAAACATTGATTTCTTGCTAATCAATATCTCATTCCTCGAAGTTTAGTAGTTTATTACTTTATTAGAAACAATTACTATAATATTATACGCTACAGAATTATCAGTATACATTAAAACAACGCAATTTTAAAGTGTATACATAAATCTTATAGTTTGTCATATTCGTTTAAGGCTTGACTAGGTATTATTCTAGTCATCAGTCTATTTACTCAGTTCAGACAGTTCGATAAAAATTCAATATATCTTCGGATAAATGTTCTCACCGAAAATTGGAATTTGATCATGTGAAGTATTCGCAAATCCTTGGCAATACTCGGTTCAAAGCCCGTAACCGTAACTCATTTCTGAGATTGGATGTAAGAAGATGGCATCCCTTCACTTGTTAGTGAAATGAAATGGAAATTATACTGTATGGAGATGTTATTGGAGAAAGGGTTCAGCAGAAAAGATACAGAAAATTCTAAAAAATGTACGTGACTATTTTACTCAGTCTTAGTCGACTTAGTCATCAATTTTATAACTTGAAATACATTGAGTGAAATAAAGTTAACTTGAAACTTATTTAAAACAAATAAAAAGGTTTTTTTTTCAAAATTTAACAACTTGCTTCCAGTCCAGATCACGATCACATAAAAAAAATTAAAAACTTTTATTATTACACAGCTTGTGAGTTCTGCTGAATTTTTTGTCATTATCAGGTCGTCATATGCACACCAGTTCCTTTATTGCTTGTTATGAAGCGATTTTTTTTTAGCTCAAAATACTTTTAAATCCAAAACCTTTCTTGATATTTTAAGCTCATTAAAATACATTATGTGCTGATTTGATGGTCAGACTGGGAATGGTATTTGAAAGAACTATTACAGATCGAGTTGAAATTCATTGTTGTTAGCTGATGATCATGACATGACTATAACGGTACGATTCGCACACGCTGCTGCTACAGACTGTTGCCTGCACACACATAATTTCCAGAAGCTTTGTTCTTTTACTTTGAACTGCTCTCGCGAAATTGCCCTGAAGCAGAATTCTAGAGCTGGAATATTCTCTTTCAACAATATTGCGCTCGGTGGATTGCACTGGATTGGAATAGATGTTGCTTTCCCTTTATTCTTGAATGCGTCATAATTCCAGCTTTCTACTAGTATGAACAATTTCATAATAGATAGTTAGATATACCTTTCTCCGAAAGAATGAACAGTACTGTTGTACATGTGAATGAACTTTTATTTTACAAACCGATCGAAACTTATATCAGATAATCACCAGAACAAATTTCAAAGTTAACCTACTAAAGAACATTCCATGCTTTATGTATTAAGAGATAAATTTAAAAAATGCTTCTTGTATATTTGATATATGTGGACAGCTGACGTATAAATTAGAATTTATGAAAGCTTACCTAAAATAACGTAAAGATGACTATGTAAGAAACACGATGAGACCTTAAAGCGTACTAGTTAAATGGATTCGCTATTGTGGGGCACTTAGCTATCCTAGTACATAGATCACTTTCTTCCCAAAATAGGCATTTTAAACTTCTCAAAGTGAAAACAAGCTTTACCATAATCTACTCTCTTTGTTCTAGCATCAAAGCGTACTATTTTCAAGCTAATTTAAACTTTGTCATTAAAGTCATTTCACGAAGAAGAACCAAGGTTATTCCTTAGAATTGCTTTTCGCATCCTCTTGCAGTTCGTCTTTACTTATCTCTTTTGGTAATCCACGTAATCGAATTAGAGTTAAACTTTCTTTCTGCTATATATATGATTCGACAGAAATTTCATTATTTTCCACTTCTTTGATCCTTTTCTTTGACTTTTCGGGCTGTTGAGCCAAACTGGCAAATAATGTTGTACTTTTGTTGATTTATGTAGTACTTGACAATAGATGTTTACCAAACAGTGAAATCGATAAAAATGAAACAAAGGTTTTTTTTATTTAGTGTGTAGACCAGGTACTCAATGCCCTTCTTATATTTCTCTTGTAGCCTCACATGTTTCCACATGAGCAATCATTCAGACTCAGTCTAGAATGCTAAGGGGCAAGTTTCAAAATAAAATTAATATATATCGACTTGTATCTTACATAATATGTATGTAAACTACGTTAAAAACATGAGCAGTTAAATAAAAATTAATACGAGTACAAACGAGTTTATTTTTTTGTTTTGTTTTAATATAAATGTAATTACGAATTCAATACAGGAATGTACGTACAATCATGAAATAAATTAATTTTGAGGTCAGGACAGAGGTTAAAACTTACAGTGTTACTTTGGTTACATTTTGTGGTTCACTCATTTCAATCAAAAATCCCACACTCAATTTAATAAATTCTTCAACTTGTCTTGCATCAACCGCCTCTATCGTGTCATTACCTCGATGATGCGCTGGGTTAGAAACAAAAGCTGTAGTCATAATTGCAGGGTAGCCATTCAATGTCCAACTAGCATGGTCACTGCAAAAATAACCACAGCTCATATTTCTCCATCCGAAATCTAAATGCTCGTTGATCAGCAACTTGAGAAATTCCACCATTTCATCACTACCATTATCAGTGTGTAGGCCAATGTCGTCAATTCCATCAACGTAGTAACCGATGACATCTTGGTTTAGCATGGCAACTACATTCACATTTTGGGCTTTGTATTCCGCAGCAATAGCTTGACTTCCAAGAAGACCAGCTTCTTCGCCTGCGTACCAGTGAAACTCTACCGTTCTGTTAGGCACCAAGCCAGACTCTGCAAAAATTCTTAAAGCTTCTAAAATTACCACCGAACCAGCTCCGTTATCATCAGCTCCGGGAGCAATTTGATCAATGCCATCTCTACTGATTGAATCGAAGTGAGCTCCAAGAACAACCACTTCGTTTTTGAGATCAGGGTTTGCTCCTTCCAACCTTGCTACAATGCTTTTTTGACGGAATCCATGGTCTACTTCAAATACGGACGCATTTCCAAGGTATCTGTTGTTGATTACTTGTTCAACTGAGCTAAATTTCCACCAGAGTTGAGCAGCTTCTCCCCAACTACTGTTGAAATAACGGCTATAAAATCCGTTGCTCAAAGCATCCAGTTTGGACATGAATAAAGTTTGGTCAATGCGAGTAATAACATTTCGGACAGTTTGATTAAATTTTAGCTCCGTTGGAATGGCTAGATAAATCATATGAAAAGTTTTTTTCATTGAAATTGTATTTTATATTCTTATTTCCAATGAATTTATTGATTTTATATACCTGCTGTATTCGCTTTTCCTGGAACAAATTTCTCTAGACTCGGATTATCCGTAATGTCAATAAAGTTTTGTCCTTTGGCAATCAAAGCAAATATCTCATTTTGATCCAGCCAAACTGCTGGCTCATCTGCACGTGTTTTAATTAACCTGTTTCCATTCTGATTGACATTTATGGTTCCAGAAGCTACAAAAAGGAGCCCTGTACTTACGATAAGGCCTAAAATGAGTAAAAATTTCATGTTACAGTGTCAAAAATGAAAAGCCGTGTTGTTGTCAAAAGGCTGTCATGCATAGACTGAAAGCTTAGGTATTGCTTCATCTTCAGTGAAGTGGCGTTATTGATTGTATCGTTTAATCTAATTAAGGCCTTACGGACTAATCTTATCTTTTCACCCGTTACGTTGGTCTGTCCTCTTTCCTATCATAACATATTTCTCTCCAATATTCCATTCCATCATCAACTCTTTCTGGAACAACTGTAAAGTGCTTTCCTCGCAAATAATTTTTATAAAATGTAAGAGGCATCATCATGATAATATGTAACTTGAAATGTTTTACGAAGCCTGTGTATTGATTGAAATTTTATTTCATTTCCATAATTCCATATGTATACAATATACCCTTACGTATCATGTCATGGTCAAAAGAAGAAATTACTTTCGGTCTTGTCGTTTCCACATAAAAGCAATCTCACACAGAGTCATAGTTATAATTGAATTCCATATTATGAAGTCGGAAAGTGTCAACTATCAATTGATGATGATCATGAAAGATGCATATGGATGAAAATATGGAAGAAACGGATTGTTCTTGACAGTAGACTAGAGACTTCCTTGTGATTCAGAGTCGTTGGTAACATTGAGGCTAACACGCGAATCCATAAATTTTCATATGAATTCATTTATAATCTTTTATAGAGATAGAGTTATTTCAAACTGACATATTGTGTAAAAATCCTTTTTATATGCTACACTGATATAAATTAAATATCTATGTAAAATACATAGATACAAAATAGGTTCTTAAAATATTTACAGGTTGTTTTGATAAAAAAAAAGTGTATCAGATCTTTCAAAAACAGCAGTACAGCAACATGCCTAAATTATTTACAAAATGAAGAAAATTTATACCAATAGTATATTAATTCATGTATGAATTGTCATAGGTATTGAAACTTTAAATAGTATTATTAACTTCCTTATGATCCGATTACCACATGAAACTTTTTTATGAAACACGGAAAAAATCCTGCATTAAAAGCAAAAATGAAACAATTGCGTGTTTCCGTTCTAAATCGATTTTTGCCGAAGAAATACACTCGGCCGGCGAAGGAAATGCTTCTGCGGGTATTTCTAATCCAGCATGTGTTTCTTCAAAACAAAAGAAGTTTCCTCATCACTTTTCTTGGAGCACACAAAAATACGTACAAAAATTTGTGATTTTTTAGAAAACTGACAAGTAACAATACTCAAAATTTGTATGCATACAACACACTGTCATTAAAATCATTTTTGTTCGATTATTTTTTAGAATCTTTTCGTAGTGAGTTTACCCGACCTTTCCAAAATTAACACACATACCTGCAAAAGTTGTTTGTGATACATTTGCTACCTTACTACTAATTCCATTCTTCTCACCTGTGTGATTTCCTGTAGAGAAATTCTAAAGAAAAAATTCCAACACGATGGAATACTACAGAAAACAGCTTCCACCGTCCTCTTTTAATCACAGCAATTTCATTTAGGTAAGTATACTATTATCTTTAGGAAACATCCTTTGCTTGCAATTGTGCTACATACAATTATTTGCACAGTGTAATTATATTTTCACGTGCACGTATGCCTCAACCAGCTTGAGAAAGTGTTTTGCATGTTTATATAGGTGTGAAATATATATGAATGTATGTATGTGTGTATATGACAGTATTTTATATCATTTCACAGTAGTTTTACGTTATGGTAGTGCAAAAATAAGATTTCATGCAACAAGCAAAAAGTGTTCCATGGAGTTGGAAGTTCACTCTGTCGACAAATATTCAAAAGAGTAATGGCAAGATCAGAATTGCTACAACTTTCATCTTCGCTATCAATTGCTCTTATAGACGTTTTCAAAAGTGTAGATAGATGTCGAGTCGAACGTTTCTCAGCTTCATGAACCAACATCTTGTCCTTTGGTGAAATTCATATGGTCTACTTCTACTTTCCAATTCACACACCATCACTCATCATGAGGGAGTAATTTCAATTTCCTCTAAAACCACGTAATTTATGTAAGACAATTCAGTTGAGCTAAAGACGACGATTAGTGCGACAAAATAATACAATAAGTTTTACGTATAAAGTTATGTGAATATGAATTAAAACTTTGTTTTAAAATTCTGACCAATCTAAGATTCGAAAATATGTAATTAAAAACCAAAGTAATTGAAAGTCGATTGCATCGAAATATTTGTTCCATGAGCAATGACTTGAATAATGGAGAGGAAATACGCAACTTCTCATATTACCCCTTTTGCCAAATTATGCCAGAACAAAATTAGCTGGCTCAAACTGCCAGCTAAAAATGACACTACATTCAAAAGACAAACATAATTACAAGCAATTGGTCTACTTAGCTTACAACCTATATACACATATAGGTTAACGATGACAAATGACTATTTTTTTCGTTAGACTCTCATGACTACAATGACTACACATTCGAATAACAAATTAATGTAATTTTCCATCTCATTACGTAATACACGTTTTGTTTAACCAACCTGAAACTTGGATCATTCCTCTAAAATCTCACTTAATCATATTATAACACGACATTTCCCAAATCTGGCTCTCTGGCACTGGCTCAACCTCTAGAAATAAGTCTGCTACGTTTTGAATTGACTGGAACTGTGAAAATGCCAGTTAACGGCTGCTAATAAACTACAAGTATGCTCTTTGTTCTCACCCGCTGTCCGTAGAGAACATCAAGTATATTAGACCAAACACTTTTTGCACGCACAAGCGATTACGATCCCATCACCACTAAAAATGTATCATCTCTACAATTCTACATTATATGTCTTTTCTCTGTTTGAGATATGTATGGACTTTTTAATGTTGTGGTAGCGGCGGCGATGACACTGACATATGACACGACGTTCCTCTATCAATTTTGTTAATGTTTTGTTTGAATGGCTTGCAATTTTATAGCAAGCAATGAATGGATGTCGCATAGTAGTTGTCTGAAAATTGAAGCTTCTCTGACTCTTCTATTTCTATTACCTTGCTCTTGTTCAACATATGTATCAGTTATTTTCACCATAATCCATATCATTCCAGTCATTAAACTACATGATGTGCATGTCTATGTACTTTTTCATCATCATCATTATCTTAATCAGTCAGCAAAAAATGTTTTGTTCCTTATATGCTTTTTTTATTGTTCTTGCACGCATAGGTTGAGATGACTGATAGAGCTGATATTATTTTATGCTTATGTATATCAAAAGATGATGATGTTTTTTTGTACGGTTTATAGTTTTGATGACGGCACATAAGAAATTGTTATTGCAAATCATTAAACACTAAAAAAAATAATCTGTCATTCAGCCAGTCAATTACATTTTCGAGAGTGCCTAAAAATGAAGTAAATCAAGTACTGGGGTAGATAGCAGACTAAAATGCTATTGTATCAGTCAATTCAAGTGTATGAACGAAGAGAAAGACTACTGGAAGGATGGCAAAAGTACTTTAGCAGACAGATGATACAATAAATAGTTTTTGAGACGAGTTAAACCGTGCTTTTATTTAATCAAAAAGATCTGCCATCCCAATTCCAAGTTTTTTTCAAGTTAAAAGAGAAAAGTTGACGTTATGTGCGAATAAATAGCATACACAGTAGTGGGAAGTGAGTTTTTTTGTGTGGAACAAGCAAAGAAGTTTTTACCGAAAAAATAATAACCAGAAGACCCAAATAAGTAAGATAATTTTTTAACGTTTATTTAATCATTTGATACTTTTCACAAAATAGTTTAAATAGCTGCCAACTTGTGGATCTCAATTCGTACTTTCATAACTCGCCATAATATCTATACAGCATCATATTAGTTTTAGCCGATTTGCGATCCTTAAAATTATTTGCTATTTACAAAAATGAAGAAAATGATAAATTGATAACACAATTTGGTGGTTCCCTCTTCTTCTCGGAAAATTAAAAAAGGAAAAGCCAAGACAACTATTCATTTGAATTTTTTTGGCGTTTAAAACAGAATTTTTCTAATCTACAAGATATAACAGTACATATATAGCAGTTTACTTTCTTTTTTTATACATTACATATACATTATTAGCGCAAACGATTTCTTTTTGAATAGGCGCAGACGAACACTGATACCATCATGTAATTAGCTGAATTTTCTAAGACATAAAACATTTGATTTCGGTGGTGGTTGGATTTTCCCCAAATTTTTTCTTCATCATGGTAACCACTTTTTTCGCAATGTTGGGGGTGATACCAAACTTTTCCATACACTTCTGGAGGTTGCCCCACACATCAGAGTCCACAAGTTGACCAGTTGAACTGGCTGTTGTTGGTATAATGATAAAAATAGATATGAAGATAAAAAAGATCACGTATAATAACGGATAAACAAACAAATTAATTATGTATGCATTGCATGTGCCATCGCATATCTCATGCTTGGGAATTCCTTGCATGTGCACGAGTTGAAATCATGATGATGACCAATTATGGAAATAAAGATAAGGATAAGAAAGATTTCATTAAATTTAATATATTAATTACCTTGGGAACTGAGTACGGACGGCTGGGTTTTTGCAAAAGCTTCCCAAATGGAATTGTAGGTTTTGTCAATGATAGGTGGCATACCTTCCTTCTTCAACACATCCAAGATGGCTTTTCTGCAATCCGCCTTTAGACTCATTTTTCTGTTTGAAAAAATAAAAACAATTCAAATCTTTAAAATACTATCACAAAATGTTCCACTAATTTAACAATTACGTTAAACATACATTTTTACCTGGTTTATTAGCAGCTAATTTGTATAATGTCAATAAAATATTTAATTTATTTTTCTGGACACTGAATTTTTTTCTCGAAAACCCAAGCGACTGATACCTCAGAGAGAAGTGAGCTGCAACTCTGGTTGATAATGATTTTGGTAGTTCTAGAGTCAAATCTGGAGTCCACTTTTTCCCCTGATGAAGTAAAGTGGAAGTTTATAGAATTGAGGACATATTATATATTTATCTCTTGTGTATTTTTGGCTATTTGCCTGATATCTGCGTTTTTAAAAAATAGCCTTACATTTCTCATCATCATGATCATCGTCTCCGTCATAACCGTCATGTATTAGATTCCTTTACGTTATCTGTTACATAGTTAACATGAATGTTTAAATTTTTTCTTGAAATTGAATACATTCATAAAGTATCTTTTTTCCACTTTTTTCGCGACGTCCTTGCATGTCTACGGAAAAATGGCAAAAATTGGAGGAAATCGGAAATTTGGAATGCGTAGTAATATGCTGTCTTGTCTAATATTCGGAATTTCCGAGTTCCGAATATTTTTTTATTTTCCATTTTTTTCTCAAGAAAACTTAAATAAAGTGAGAAAAAGTGAACAGAACAAGCACAAAGTTTCCTATCTTTGCTTTGGGTGGATGTTTACATATTTTTATGCATGAATGGTTATATAGGAAACGTCCTTGTCTTCTAATCATCATCATCACCATTTCCATCTACCATCCCATCATCCCACCACGCTTCATCGTCACAAGTAAAACTAGGTAAAACGGCTACTCGGATGAATCAGTTTGATTTTTACCGAAGAAAAAAATATGTTACAAACATGAATTGGGTAAGAAACCCGAAAAACTTTTAGGCTAAGATGTGGATCATATTTGATGATTACCATGATGATGGCAATGACGAAACTTTTCTTCTCTTTCCACCCACCCACCTACTCTTCTCTTTGAGAATCACTTTTGAAAAGGCCAAACCTTCCTCCGCGATGACGCCCACTAAAAACTCATAAAAAGTCAGGAAGAAATATAAAATGTTGAATACATTTTTTATTTTCTGTTTTGTATGAAAAATTGGTGTATTATCTTGTTCACTAAAACCGAAATCATCTAAATGAGTAAGTATATAGCATGGAGATAAAAAAAAACATTGTATGCAAGTAAGCAAGAAAAAGATTGTACTAGAAGATTTACAAAAAAATCTAGTAACACTATTATGGTTTCATCTTTTTTATCTTCCATTTTATATAATTCGATGAATATTTTCTACTGATGTCAACACCACCACTAAAGCACCACAAAAATATGACGAGTAAAGACATAAAAAGGTTAGCACGAAGCGTGGTTTGGCCTACCAACCAACGCACGACATGTTATATGGGCCATGAATGATGTTAAAATAAGGACTCAAATTAGCTTGCAAACATGAAAAAATGCCGATGTTAAAAAATGTGAATTTCTAAAATCAGTTTATAAATTTGTCCTCAATACAAAAAAAAAAGAAATTGTACTCCAATACTTGTTTTTTTGTACAAAAGTAATTTTCACCAGATTCATTTGACTTATCGTTTCATTTCTAAAACTTGGGTAAAAAGATATAAAGGATGACCTCCAGTCATATTGACACATATAATTGCCCAGATGGGAAACGAGAGTAGAAATTTTTAGCAATAAATTTCCCATTAGAGTTAATCATCATGATTTTTTCCGGCTTTCAATGCCATTGCTTGCGTTCAATTCATTGCTAATTGTTTTTTTACATTCCATTTTTCTGCCTCAGACTGGTTCAAATAATTCGAAATATCTTGACATCATTGTACATGATTTAGCTGTGTTATGTAACACTGTGGAGCTCATGTACTTATTACATATGGTTACTGGTTCCTGTGTAGGCCGACTTGTCATTTCCTTGTTTTTTACCCTCATATCATCGAGTCGCATGCTCCGGAGCAATCCTTTTGGAAAAATCAATTGCTTGTAAAACCAATTAATTTAATGCTATGACGTGTGACGCTATATGTATAAAATACGTTTTAAACTTCTCATCAAGGCCACTCAAATTTGACCTTTAAAAACAAATCAAGATCATCATCATCCAGGGTTAGAATTAGAATAGAAGTACTTTTTATACTGTAGATTAAGTCCTTCTGACATAGAATAACTTACTTTTTGCTACCTCGTAAGGTTGTAAGATGAAAAGAACAGATTGGCAGCTTTTAAAATAACATTTGACATTTTAAACATTTTAAAAAGCAGGTATACATGGAGATGAAGTTAACTTAACGTATTTTCCTTATGGTCTGACATAAACCGAAATTAGTGAGGGGATTTCTCTGTCGCCATTCTGAAAACGAAAATATACATTTCAGCATGTTGCAAGCATTTTGCTGCAAACATTTGATAGCACTTCAAATGTAAAAAAATCATACCTGAAGTTCCTAAGCACAGAAATGTAATAGACATAGACACTTCAACGCACGTGAATGCATAAAACCCGATATCACCTAAAAATATTTATTTTATAACTCTTCCAAAAATAGCAAAAGTCACATGCTTTTCTTCTGCAGAATGTGCAGTGTGCAGTTGACAAATTGGCAAGGTTGTTCCACAACACAAAATTTAATTACTCCGATTTTAAGAACAATCGGTGTTATAATGTTGTATTTTAAAATTTTGGGAACACGTATGAAATCACCAAGGAAATATGTTTGGGTTGTTGTTATGCGATTCACCTTGTTATGCAAAATCTAGAATGCCATTAATTGTAATAGCCTTATAGTAAACTAATATCCTTGTTTTACGTGCAAGAATGTATAATTATTAGAACGTTTTATTTACAGATTCCCGTGCGTGGCTAGTCAAAAGTCAGAACTGGTTTCCACGAGTTTTATATTCCCAGAAAAAAGATGGGTGGTGGTGGTGGACCAGGAGAAGGATTCGAAAGAGTCTTTGATCTTGTAGGTGGACATGGCAGATTTCAATGGAGACTGTTATTCATTCTCGCATTGCAGGTATGCCCACTTTGGTGAAAAACTCTTTTTGTTTGTCTTGGAAAGTAAAGTTTTCATGCTAATTTAAAAATATTTCTTTGGCTTGTTCCATGAGACTGGTCTTTCCTCATAATAGCTGATAGTGTTGACCTGGCACCACATTGGATACGCTTTCCTTGGAAATGTTCCCGGCCATTGGTGTCTCGTCCAGGATTTAAAGCAGTCCAACTGGACATTACAGGAACAAAAGTTGATAAGCATTCCACAGGATGCCCGAAATCCTGAGAATCCAGACGATATACAGTTTAACAAATGCTCGTACTACCATTTGAACTATGCCAGTTTGATATCAACTAGCAGTTCTTTTGAAGAGGCTTATGCAAAAGTTGACTGGGAAAATGTGACAACAAAACTCTGTTCCAGATGGGACTATGATCGTTCGATTTACCACTCCACGGTGGCCACTGAGGTGAAAATAAATAATAATCATACTCTGACAAAGATCAAAAGCTGGCAGTTTTAATGGAAATATTATTTTTAGCCGGGTGACTTTAAAATGAAGGGAGTGAAATATCTTTTGATCTTTTTCCAAGTTTGATCTCGTCTGTACGAACCGATGGAAGGTAGCTACAATTCAAGGATCCTACATGGCAGGAGGTCTAGTGGGAACACTTACTTTTGGATCACTTTCCGATAGGTACCCTTTAAAAAATGACACTTTTTCGGATTGTGCACGGGACAGTTTCATCAAAATGCTTTTATAAATTACATGCATACATTTCTACTTTCAGATATTTGGGTAGAAGGAAATCAGTGTTGATTTCACTTGGGTTGGTAATATGCGCTGGTATAGCAGCTTCCTTCTCCACGAGTTATTGGATGTTCCTCTTTTTTCGATTTATTGTCTCCATCGGGGTTTCCGGTTCCATACAAAACTGCTTTGTCCTCAGTAAGGAAAAAAGTTGTACTGTTTACGATGGATGATGCAACTGCTTCTTAGTTCTTATATAAACTGCAGTAGATAATTTATGCCTGTTTTTATTTTTATTACTGCTGCGTAGTCACCGAGCATGCTGACAAAGGCTACCGTGCCATGCTGGGAATTATCGAACAGGTTCCCTTTGCGATTGGTTATATGATGCTTCCAGGCCTGGCATACTACCTTAGAGACTGGAACACACTGCAACTGTCGTTTGGAATAATTTCCACTGGGCTGGTTGTATATTACTGGTTAGCTGCGGATGCGGATACTAACGATCACGTTTTCTTGCACCGTTGATCATTTATAACTTTGACAGTCAATTTGTTTAAAAAAAAAAACTATTTTCTGCATTCAGGATTCTCCCGGAATCTCCAAGGTGGCTTGCCACTCATGGCCACACGGACAAAGCGATCGATGCTATCTACAAGATGGCTGAAGTCAACAGGCAACCTCGTCCAAATAGAGAAGACTTGGAGGAAATTATAAAACAATGTCAGGATGAGAATCAAAAGTTACAGCAGCTTCAAAATCAGCATTTACAAGATGCGGCATCAGAACCATCATCTGGAATAGCAATGATCATTGGTTTACTCCGGAAATGGCTACGTGCATTGCTAAAAAATTTCAAGAATTTAATGAAAACTGCAGAAATTCGCAAAAGGAGTCTGGTATTTTGGACGATTTTTATGACTGTGGCAATGGTTTATTATGGAATTGTCTTTGCTGGGAATATAACGAGTGATCCTTATCTTTTAGTGTTTTTGGGGTGAGCTGAAACTTTGATAGAAACTAAGCAATCTGATTAAAGTATAAGCCGGTACTAGATAGTAATTTGAAATATTAAGCACGAGGCAGACCAAACACGTGACAAGACATTTAATGTAATGTGTGGTTGGAATTTTAGGGGATTGATGGAAGTACCTGCCTACACGCTAATTGTTCCATTCGTTAGTAAACTAGGGAGGAGGCCAACTACCTCAGGAGCTTTTATACTTACAGGCATTTGTATGCTGGGCTTGTCCAGAACGCCAAACGGTAATAATGTAATTTAATCAAACATGGAAATTACTACAGAAAGTTGTAGAAGATATGTTGGGGGAAAATGCGATGAATTCTCCGGCTTCCATGAGGAAATCCCACACAAGACTTTTCATTCTACTGCTTTGGCAATTTTCATAACTATATCATAATATTTTATTGCATGCTTCCTTTCCAGAGTACGAGGCAATCCGTGTCACGCTAGCCATGTTAGCAAAGTTATTCGTATCATCAAGTTTTGCCATCATCTATTTATTGGGAGCGGAACTCTATCCAACTGAACTAAGAACTACAGGTTTAGCCGTGGGAATTTTTTGTGGAAGACTTGGAGCTATATCTGCACCATACATTGTTGATCTGATGGTATGACAACGACAACCCCATCAACCATTTTCTTTTAAAAATATATAGCTTGTTTTATGGTATCAATGGATATTTCACATTGATTGACTGTGATTTTTCTTTGGTTGATAGCAAAACATTTCTAGAGATTTACCCACAATCATTTTTGGAACAGTATCAATCGGTGGAGGAATTGTAAGTTTAATGCTGCCTGAAACAAAGACTCTGGAAATGAGTGATAAAGTTTTAGAGATTGAGTTGAAAGCACAAGAGATAGTGAAAGCGAAGGAAGAAAAGAGACGACAAAGCTTGGCCTCATCTATTGGAATTGGTGGGGGTGTGTAGACTTATAGACGACTCAACCATCCATTTAAAAATTTAGTTTACTTTTTATCGGTAATAAAATCAGGGAGCTAATATAAGAATAAAAAATGCCTTTACTCGGGAAATTATGCATATCATGAAATGTGAACTCGAAATCAAAAAAGTGATAATGATTCTGATCTTTTGTAAAACGTTCAAACATTTTTTTTCAGTGTAAATTGTAATTGGACTGAGATTATTACCCGAATGTGTAATATCTTATCATAGCTATATTCATAATTCGCATACAAATTACAAAGTACGTTTTCCCATTTTTGTTGAAAGACACGGAAAAAAGTTTAATTTACGGCAAATTTGTTATTACATCATTATTGTTAATTAGTATTTTGTTATTGTAAAACAAATGGGGTTTTTACGGATTCTGCGGAAGTAGTTAAAATAATATTAATATTTCGATAGTTCCTAATTTTACATACTTAATTAATACAGTTGTATACAGGTAAATAGTGAATGCAAAATTATAAGATTTTATAAAGTTTAATAAAAGTATTGATATTTTATTGTGTATGATGATCATGAACGAATGATGAGAAAATAAAAGAGCTTTTTGGTTGGCCCAATTTAAGACTGCTAAACAAGTTTATTTTACGCATAATATGGTTGCATAAATTTGATCAAACTGATCACGTCCACAGTAATGCATTTTCACATTTTCGAACAGGTTACACCCAAGGAAAAATATTTAGAAACTCCGAGGAAAGATTCGCTAATTTTGTATCTCAGAAATAAAAATCGATTTCATACTACTCTGGTTTGATATACGTCATATTCATGTTGGTCGTTTTACCATGGTTCTAAGGTCAGGGTTGTAATTTGTAATTATTGTCATGTCTTCACTTGACATTGCATATTGTTTCCAAATTAATGTTATCATATCAAAATCCCAACCGTTTACTTCGCGCATTATTTTTTGGACCGTACTGATAAAAGGCATTAAGGCTATCGAAACTATTATTTCACAATACGCATTAACACTCAAAACTATCTCTAATCCATTTATTTTTATTTCCATTTTTTGTGGATAACTCCATAATCGGTAACAAAGTAAAGAAGACCACTTAAATCCACTGTCTGTTGTGTGCTAACTAAAAGGGTTGAGCTATAATGGTTGATGAATGAGACGTTTCATAAAAATTCAAAGCCGTTTTTACGATCATGATAAGTTTTACTTCTGGACTCATAAAAATACAATATCGCATACCTACCTATTCATGTATGTGTATCTTTCATATAATCCGTTTTAGTATTCACATATAATATGTATGTAAGTTATATTTTTGTACCTATTCATTTTTGGTATCTAATGCGTATACATGCATACTTTCAAAAAAAATATTAGTATGCTTCAGAAACATGATTAGTTAAAAATTGTACAGACTTCATTGAAAACAACAAAATAAAAATAAATGTGAATCAAGTTTGTATTTTTTTTGTAAAATAATGTAAAGTAATAATATGGGTTTATCTCTTGGTGGGCATGGTCAACAAAATATACATGTGTGACAGTTAAATCGGGATTGAAAGACGTCTTTTTTTGTAAGTTTCTATGAAAGAGAGTATGGTGCTCATTTTACGACATTTTTCGGACAAATAAAATGTCTTGATCTTCTTGTCAACACATTTAATATAAACCAATAAATTTTCCTTTGAACGCAAATTAAAAGCACTTTACTTCGTGTGGTCACTTCAATCCAATCCTTTCAAAGTTCCAAGAAGGTGATACTAGAGCCAAAGATTGCAGTGCAGTCGGTAGTCCAAATCCATGAATGTACATATTACGCACATGGGACTGTTCCACAATCAAGTTTCCGGATTATACAACCTTTGAATGAAATTTTCATTGGATTAGCATGGTTGGCCAACTTTATTTCGCAACTTTGTTGTAGAGATGCTCCCATTTCGTCCCATTTTTATAAGCTGTAGTATCAGCAAAAGTCTTCATCATTCAATTTTATGATCAAGATATAAAACTACTAAAATAAAAAGTGTAATATGACTGTACATTGAAAAAATGTTAAAAATAAAACACATTTTCCCCTTAAATTTAGTACCATTTACCTTCGATTAGGCAAACAACACCAAATGACTGCGTTTTTGGCTGTATCAAAATGCCCCAATATCTTTACCTTTAGTATTGAATTAGTGAAAAGTTTTCAAGGTGTTTCAACTAATTATTAACTTTTCGAGACCAAATAATCAAAAAATCATGACAGCGTCTGGTGGAACGAGCAGCCCAGGTTTTGAAACCGCATTTCGCCTTGTTGGAGGCCATGGCAGATTTCAGTGGCTCGCTTTAGGTATTTGTGCACTTCAAGTAAGGGACATTAACAGTACAGGAATATTTTTATGCTTGTGAGGAGTTACACGATTTAATATACTCTACTTTCTTTTCCGGAAAGCTTGTAATGATGACCTGGAATCACATGGGTTACATATTTATGGGAGCTGTGCCTAAACACTGGTGTCACATCCAGCAACTGGAAAACTCAACTTGGTCTTTGGACCAGGTTAAAAATATTTCAATTCCAAAAGTTTACTCGTTAGTTTTTTTAATACATTTTTTTTCTCTTGCTCTACATGTGAAAAAACATCATTAAATATGTAACGTCACATTACATTTGTCATTTGCAGAAAAGCTAGTGGTGAAGAAAGTGATTGGAAATATGACCAATGTCAGTATTACGCCATTGACTACCAACTTTTACTTGAGCAATCCAAAGGAAATTTCGAAGTAGCTTATGAGCTAGTTCATCAAAATCATCAAGGAGATGCTAATAATAATGATGAAAACAGCTCATTACCAATGCCACCTACAGAAATACCACCGCCGCCACTATCCTTGAAGACTTGTCAAGCATGGAGTTATGACAACTCCATTTACAAGTCAACCATTGTGACGGAAGTAAGTATTACGCATTAACCGATACATGCCTATACGTATAGACGACATTAAAGCTACAACGTTTTTCCTATGAACTGTATCGGTCACATTCTGACGCTTCATTTTTTTAGTTTGACTTGGTATGTGGAAGAAGGTACCTTGTTGCCAGTATCCAAGCGCTGTACATGATTGGAGCCTTTTCGGGAACTTTGATATTTGGACCGTTAGGCGACACGTAAATATATACATGGAAATTACTTTTTAACGAGCATGTTTACTATTTATTTATGTTTTCTCACTGCCAGCTTATTCCAAGAAGGTTACACACGTGTGCACATATCTAGCAAATATTTGCACGCGTGATGGTTTCGAGTCTTGAGTTTAATGATATATCAGATTTATCAAATGAAATGACTTAAATATAATTCTTCCTGACTGTTCTTCAGGATTCTTGGAAGACGTAAAACTGCCTTGATCGGTATCGTGTTGGTGATAATTGGCGGCTTCTTTTCATCCTTTTCGACATCTTATCTTATGTTCGTCACAAGTCGATTTCTGGTTGCTATGGGTACTGCGGGTACAATGCAGGCGTCTGGTGTTTGGTGTAAGAAGAATTCAAGATATTATAATAAAAATTATATATTTTGTTCATGCTCTGCTCTCTCTCTCTCTCTGCTAAAATTAAATTTTCTAGTTTTAATGCGTCATAAAACTTAAATGAGATTTTCTGGATGTTATGATTTTGAAGTTTTAGAACATTGTGACACCAAAAGTCGTGCAAGAATGTATTGCATATCTGCCTTATTTTTCGGGGTTGGATATGCAATAATGCCTGTATATGCGTATTACATTAGAACGTGGTCTAATTTGCAGTTAGCATTTTCTCTGACTACTCTGAGTCTCCTTTCATTTTACTGGTAAGTATGATGAAACAGAAGTATCATTATTTTCCTTTCACCGTCTTCATAAAAGCAGATACGTAATTTGCTACAATTTTTTATTCAGGATATTTCCGGAATCTCCAAGATGGCTTGCCTCACACGGCCGGGATGAGGAAGCTGTAAAGGCTCTAGAGAGAATTGCTCATTTTAACAAAGTAGTCCCGAAACCCGAACGTGTTGATTTGCTTAAATGTGTACGGCAATGCTATTTGTATAGCTTAGATGAAAGCATGTCAGGTAATAATGAAAATGAAGAACATGCCAATGCCGATCTAGAATGTAAACAAAGTATGCTTCCAACTACAACCACCACAACTGGTAGTAATCCTCAAGAAAATGGAGAACATTGGAAAAACAAATGTACAAATACCCGGGTAAACAAAGAGAAACAACAAACGAAAAAGATCGGCATTTTAAAGCGGATTACATCAACAGTTAAGAACTACAGTGAGTTGGTCAGGACTCCTCAACTGAGACGAATTAGCTTCGTAATGTGGATACTTTTTGTGGCAGTTGCTTTTGTTTACTATGGTTTTGCTTTCAGCAGTGGAAACTTGACGACAAGTCCATACTTACTGGTTTCCCTTGGGTAACAAAAAAAAACAATCAAAGAAAACAACAATAACAGTTTTCAAGGTCACTCACCATTTAAGCTTTCTCCCTGATTTATTTTTGGTTTCTTTTGTTGTCTTTCCATTTCACTTACAGTGCATTAATGGAAATACCCGCTTCTGTACTTCCCATTCCATTTCTATCAAGATGGGGTCGCCGCCCTAGTACAGTAGTTTGTTATCTGCTTACCGGTCTTGCAGCATTATCGATAGCAGTAACCCCTTCTAATTATGAAGGTGTTCGAACTGTGTTGTCCATGATTGGCAAACTTTTCGTTGCCTCAGCATTCACTGTTATTTACTTTGTTGTCAGTGAGGCGTATCCAACTGTGGTAAGGAGTACGGGGCAAGGTGCTGGCACTCTTATGGGACGGGTGGGTAGTATAAGCGCACCTTACGTTGCTGATATGCTGGTACAGAAAAGATATAAAAAATCCATATACATCATACATAAATACATATTTTTAAAACTATTTCAAAATTAATGAGCTACTTTTTTTAAATTTTATAGACTACAGTCTACCCCGACCTTCCGTCTGTAATTTTTGGCATTGTCGCTATTGTAGCAGCCTTTGTTGCCCTGTTTATTCCAGAAATGAAAAATGTTGATATGAAGGATCAACTTTATGAATTACAACAAGATAGTCTTAAAAAATCCTCTGGTGGTAAACTTCAAATTAACCATGAAGAAACGGCGGCCTAAAATAATGTCAGCTATTTCTTTTTTTTTGTATAAAAAATGCTCAGATAAATACCTTTGATGATAATAATAATCAGTCTCTGTTGTTCATTTTATTTTATGCATGATATTTTTCCATTTTATTATAAATAAAACTTACACTGCTGAGTCATGATTTGCCAAAAGTGCATTCTTTTGAACAACGAAAAACTGAGATTTTATTAAGTCAGAATTACTTTCTATTTTGTTTGATTTATAATGTATTGATCTTCGTACATGCGTCAGTAAGCTTATCAGTCAGTATCATAATCATGGCAAAAGCTTTGCATCACTTTAAAAAATCAAAGAACAATGAACGCTGCGTGAGTAGGGTCGCTGCCTGGATTGGTGCTTCTTCCAAACCACCACTTGTGCGAATGATTTATAACTATAAGTTATAAAATCCGTGTAAAATATATAGTTTTCCATAATCTCTGTCATCACTGTTGTTTGGTAGGAAGTATACTATGCTTAAATGCGTGTTTAATTTTTCCATGTAAATGCCATTTTGTTTACTAATCTGACCATGATAACATTGTAATGATAATATTCGTAGAAATGAACTGATTGTTATAAAACCACACAAAGGAATTAAGAACTCAGAAAAGAACACATAACATGCCGTAATTACATATCGTAAATTGAGATATTTTATGCAATTTAGTCATGTCATTTGAACCAAGCTGTAGCATAGTAAAGTTGTTTTTGGAAAGGTTGTAATAATAAAAGTTTTTAATTTGGCCTTTGAAGTCTTAATCGTGTCAGGTTCAGGTACGTTATTCAATCATTACTACGAGGTGAACTTTGAGGGGAAAATATAATATATATTTTACCGTTTCCTGTTTCAGATCAACAGGCACAGAGATGAAAGGGTTAGGTGTCCTTGAAACTGGAACTCTTCTGTTCTTGTTTTCCTTAACAGCAGTCCAATGTCAGGATAGTAGTTATAATGGCATTTGTGATAAAGCCAAATACTGTCTTCCCAACAAGGGCTTGATTTGTCAGAACGGGCGTTGCAAATGTGGCGAAGGGAAAGTCACAAGCTCACTAGAATATTTTATGACTTGGGATTTCAATTCTGCTGAATGCGTTGCTGCAGAACATGGCGTGTGTGTTGGAACTAGGAAAAATCCTGTCCCTACTGGAATGCGAGGAGTTAAATGTGGTGGTAACGGTGCCCTTGTTTGTGTGCAAGTTGATGACTTACCTCTAGGACAAGGTGTCTGCAAATCTAGTACAACAATTAATGACCAATGTGACGAAAATAGTCATTGTGACTCAAGCGTTGGCTTGATTTGTGAACAAGGGAAATGTGTTTGCGGAGGAGGTCCCTTAAACCATTTATACTCTTTTGATATGGAATGGGAACAGGGACAAGGAAAATGTATGGCAAAGTTAGGTGGAGCTTGTGTTGGAACTGGAAGAGATGCTGTGGGAGAAAACATGAAGAATGTGGAATGCGTCACTGGAGAATGTGTCCAAATTCAAGGGTTACCTCCTGGGGTTGGAGTGTGCACCTCTGATTCCCAAATTTCCTCCACTACTATTGAGCCCACTACCCAGGCAACTACTGAATCGAATACTGGACCAACTACTGACTCAAATACTGGACCAACTACAGAGCCAAATACTGGACCTACAAGCGATCCAGGACCAGGACCAACGGACCCACCGGCGGATTCAGGAACATCTAACTCATTTATTGCATCCTTTTTTGTTTTAATTTCAACAGCCATAGTTATGGGTGTAGTTTAAATCAACTATGTTACATTATTTTTTTCAAGTCAAAATATTTTTAAACAAATAAAAATTCTTTCTCTCTCTCTCCCTCGTATGTTTTAATTGTTAGGATTTACTGAGTCTACTTTCCGGACTCCAGTGTTAATGGTATAACTCGGAAATAATTAAAAAATGCCAAACACATTATTTAAAAAAATATTAAAATGTTAAAACAAACGTTGTGTAAGTATACAATTGGCTTTCATTCCCATACTGTCTGGAAAGTTGGAACGGAACCGTGTAATAAAATATGACCTTGCAAACGATGATCTGACAGTTTTCAATGTGTGATCATTCCAAGTAACAAAAAATGCCAAGAATTTCATATGCAGTAAAGCAAAATATGTATATATTTTTACATGTACACTTCATGAGTGCAGATTTTTATGTGTTATACAATTATTAAAACAAGCCGGCAAGCACAGATTTCCATTTACATGATTTGTCCATGTTTTGTTTAATTTACACTTGATAGTTGAAATGGTCACTCCATCACACATGTACTTATATACTCCGAGCAATGACATTGACCTTGAAATAAAAGCTCGTAGCATTGACCAGTTCAAACTACTCAGGCATATCAGCTCAACATTGTTTGAAGAGATTCAAGCGAAAATAAAAGCAGACAATATTTTTTTCGGATGCTGTCTGTCTGAAAAAGTTGTTCTGTAGTGGATCAGTCAAGTCAAAGTGAAGTCACATTTTAACTCACATCTCCTTCCTAATCCTGTGTAGCTCTGTCACATCAAAAGGCGAAAAGGAATTATTATGACACCCAAGTATACAGTGACCTATTTCAACTATCGTTGGCTCGTAGAGCCAATACGGCTTTTGCTCCGGTACATCGGTCAAGATTTTGAGGATGTCCGCGTAAGCTGGGAAGATTGGGAGAAGAATTCAGTGGATAAAACAAGTAAGTTCATAACAAAATTATATAGTTCTTAGAAAGCTGTCTTGGTCAGTTGGGGTAATTAAGGATTTTAGTAAGTATATTTCTACTACGTTTGAATGCTCTGTCACTTTTGCGCACTTTGCTACAGTGAAAATGAAAATCATAAGAAAGTAGGCCAGTTATAGTCTCTTTGAACAGTCAACTGGGTAATAAAGAGTTGTCATCTTGTATCATACCTAATCATTTTCATCTGTCTCTCTCTCCCTCTCTCTCTGCTTCTCCGGGAGCAGAGGATTTACCACGGCGGCCTCCTCCGCTTTTGCCATCGAAGCACACAGTGATTATTTTACCAACTTTTGGCATCAATTCATAGAGGATTCCTAAATTTGATGACCGAATTTCCAAAA
>JAQIWN010001123.1:0-23020 GCA_034699025.1 Entomobrya cf. arborea Gr-Col-00668
TACTCTGCTTTTGTGCTTGTCTCTCTCTCTCATCCCATAATGGAAACTTGCCATTTACGAGGTATGCCAGATTTCCATTGGGATGAGCTCAGATTTCTACACACACTCAACTCAGCAATTCTTCCCTGGCTTTACCCGTATGAACAATGCCTCGTGATAGTGGCTGCAGCAGCAGCACTACCGACTATTATACAGAAATTCCGCCCCATCTGGGCAAAGTTAAATGTTTTCTTTTCAGTGACTCTCAGTCACTATCGATTGTAATCTTGAGTTAAATATTGGTTTACTAAGAAATAAATTGATCTCCTTTTTAGTAAAATTAACTCTCTCCTCCTCCAACTGAAATATTCATTATTCACTGATCCTGTGATACGAACCATATTGAATCTTCTAAATAGGGCGGTTGGGCCCTCTGGGCGTTTTAGGTCATCAGGAAACAGACAGTGATCACCTAGAAATGCCTACTTTTCCAACATGTTTAATCCAAAAGATATTTAACACTTTGCGTGGTAAAATAAATTGAATATCAACTGAAGAGGACCAAGTTTAATTAGTCTAAAAAGACTACGTAAGTAAAAAGCCTGACATTGTCAGTGCGAATGTCAGACTGAGACAAGTTTGTTCTTCGACTAAAAAAGTTCCAGCTAAAAATTCGTTTTATTTAAGACTGAACGAAAATTTCTTAAATTCTCGTTTCAGACCGAGTAATTTCGAATAATTCGGTCCATCTGCATAAAAACCTAGCTGTGGATGATAAGGTTTAAGCCTCAGAAGGCTACCATTATAATTTCAGTCATTTTTGAGCATCAGAAAATATTTCTTAAATAGAGATAACTTATTAAGCATTTGTTTGGTAAAAATTTAAATTATTCATTAAGATTTTAAAAGTTATTTTAGTATTTGGAGCCATGAATTTTATACCAGCAACTTGCCTTGTTATTTCTGTTTTTGCTGGGTTTTTTAATTATGTCTGCTGCAGTTTGATTCATGCTGACTTAACACAGAACCCTGCGTTATCTGAATATGAACTCCTCACAGTAAACAATTTTGCTGGATGTCTCACTCGTTTGATCAATTTTCGCGGCGTAAACATAAATTTTCTTCAAATCAAGCATCCGCTTATTTTACTCCGTTACTCTTCACTAAAGGAACATCTGGTATTGTATCCAGTTAAACATAACTCTTTTACACCAAAGCCACAAATTGGTAGCTTATTTTTGAAAAGTATTTTTCAAGCCAAACTAAATCTAGCCAGCAAAAATTGCCGTTGCGAATTTAATATATATCTTCATCCACCAAGCTACCAAGCTCAACCAAATTTGTATTACTACATGCAAGACTTGCATTGGCTGATAAAAGACCCCTTTTGGATTGATTTTCAGATTAACTTTGATCAACAGACTTATAAAACGTTGTACGTAAATACTGTAGATAAAATAACGATGTTAATTTGTAAGCGAGTTCCTTGTTTTTACTGCTTTGAAGATTATAAAAAAATTTCGTGGATTAACACTGCGTTGGGGAGTCCAACACTATTTAGGATTAGGGAACAGATATTAATACTCGAAACATCATGGGAAGGTGTTTATTTGGGAATACACTGGGCATACTGTAATCCATGCAACACGTTTGAATTGGTTTCTGTAAAAATATCAGCTGACAAATATAACAATTTTGTGCTTCAAATAACGAAAACTGCAGAAAAATCTATTCGATTTTCTGTGTATACAGTTGTGCTCCAACGACCAATGTGGCAAACACGTTTAGCAAAAAACGAATGGAGGCTAAGAAAAAAGATATTGGACAATTTATCATCCTACGAAACTTGGGACTACATGTCCAGGTTGCCAAATGAAGCAGATGTTCACCTACAAGCCCTTTTTCTACCAGCCAATACGACTCATTCATATATTACTGTATACCTAGATCGTAAATGGAGAAATATTGATACAAGTGTGTGCTATAACACTGCTGCTGATTTTTTTATTCCATCAAAGCTTCATGCTGGTATTGTTAGATACATACAAACAGATTTTGCATATTTTCCAGATATCAGCATGGTTTTTGTGCGGGATCTTTTTAAATTCGTTAGTTGTCATAAGGAACAAGTCCATTGGGTGCACCGACTTGAGGAGTTAGTCATTGCATTTGACATATCCACGTGGATACTTGTGCTTCTTTCCTGTTTAATAGTAGCATATATTGCTTGATTAGCAGAAAAAAGGAACGAGTCTAGTAAAGACTCGAGAAGATTTTCCGACAGTAGCATTTTGGCAGCAAAATTTGTAAAAATCACAAGAAACTCTGGGTATAAATATTTTCGCTCCAACAAATTACTAATGATATTTGATATTTGCAAGAAATTATCCGATGCTCTTTATGTTCTTCAATTCAGACACATATCTCTAATTAAATTGCTACTTTAAAGCTTTAGTCTAAACCTTTTTATTAAATTGCGAGTAAAAGTTATTTTACGATTTTACTAAAAGGTTTTAAAATACATTAAATGACCTCTCGAGCATTATGCTTGCTTCGAGTGGCCAAACTAATAAAAAACGTAATAAAAATGACTTTCCAAAACATAAAAGTGTAGAAGTAGCATCACAAATAATTAAGTTCGCATTGTAGGTTATAACATATTTATCGTAGTTATACATTTGGTATGTTTGTCTGTCTGTCCGTCTCTCTGTTTGTAAAGGCTATATTTTTCATATCCTTCAACTGCTTCTTTTCAAACCTAGCACACAGACACCTTAATTCAAAGGCTTTATTGCTTGAGATTTTCAGGCTCCAGGGTGAAACCCCTGGGATCAGGGTGTCATACAAGTTTCTGGGTTATCTTTTGGGTGAAATATTTTTATCGTGTAATTTGAAGGAGAGGTCAAAGTAAATCAACTTGTGTCAACGGAATACAAATAAAATATTATGACTTGTGACAACACAGGTGAAAAATTGTTCTAAAAAACCTATACCTATTGTTGTCTTATTCTTCTCCGTTTTTACTTCATGACTTTATTTGACTTGTTCTAAATATGTTTGAATAGTTTGAACAAGCAAAGCGGTAAGCGCAAATAAGTGTAAAATAAGAATAGAACAAAAAATATACTACTAAAAAGATTGAACTTATTTTAAATGACAATGTTAAGAATTCAAGTAACTGGTTTTGTTAACAAGAAGCGCAGAAGAAGTTCGAAAAATTTACATGATATTCCAATACGAAGGAATAGTAATTAAAAACGTTAACTCAAAGGTTTGTGAAAGGTTTTACGATTTTAAATACTTTTATAGAAAGCAAAAAATTGCAGAGATCACAAAGTTGATTTTACCATGGCTATTTAAACAGTAACAGTTGCATGCAAAAAAGAAGATAATGGGTTTAAAATGTAGGGTGACATTAAAAATCAATAAAGCTCAATAGAGGTTTTCAAATATTAAGATGTTTTCGTAAGTACGCCATGTGAATGTGAGAATGTGGACTTCTATAACTTGCAAGTGCTAAAAACTGGACAAGTTCTGACAAAAATCCTAAATACTTTGCGACGGAGTAACTATTTACTAAAGGAAAAAACCAGTTTTAAGTTTAAGAACATTAAGGAGTTTTAAGTTGGTGTTGAATGTATACAGGTCTATAGTTTATGCAATTTTAATAAGATTACAGATTATAATTTCATCTCATATTCACATGAGCTCAGCATATTCCTGCGTAGTTATGTGAGCGAGTACATGTCTTACATGTAGCCTTAGTAACCAAAAGGAAAAATTTATCTTTTATCAATTTTCCCGTGGCTTAGCACAAAAGCTTTTAAGTCTCAAAAATGGCTGAGTGAGTAGACGTGTTAAAAATTGAATAATTATTTAGCGGTTAGCACGAAACCGATGTGGGGCTTTAAAATATTCTGACCTTTTTCATGCTACTATTGGTATGCAATATGACATTTTTACATCAGTATTTGATTTCTTTAGACGTAAGTTTTCCCCGGCTTTTTAAGCTTAAATTCTTTTTCCATTTTTAGATAATATGTAAGCATCACATTTTATAGTCACGTTGTCGAAACTTAAGTTGAATTGTTTCAAAATAGCTCTACATATAATTTAGTTGGTATGCTGATGCTTAGTGAAAAGAATTGTGTAGCGTCATGTGCCTTCAAGCCTCAAAAAGATAAAACATGCCAATCTACTATGCTTTTTCCGAAAAATAATTGTTTAAACGTTAATATCCAAGACTCGACCATAAAAATGTGATATGGAGATAGTTTTTTACTGGCGGTTACCAGGAGCAACATTTTATGAGAATCAAAGAGCAAAAATACCGTGCTGGCTTTTACATACAAACTGGGACAAAACAATAATTTTTATATATAAATATGTAATTTTATATATTAAATAAACATAGATGTATTTAACTAGGCTTTATTAAAAACAACTTAGTAACTAACCCGAGGTTCTTTTAATTTGGGTTTCTTTCGATGTTCAGTTTTCAGTTCCGACAACTGTCCACTTTAGTAGCACAAATGCTTTTCCAATGACGATGAAATTTCAATTTAAAAACCTGGCTTCAGATTTGTAATCTGCGTCATCAGTTACCCCTATACACCGAGATTTACATCAAAATTCGAAGATCTAAAGTTTCCCGCGCTTTTCTGGTGACGAAGTATTTCGAATCGAGAAACTGACTTTAGATTCGTAATCCACGCACTTAATGACTGATTTTACTATGTGGCATATATATTATAAATGGTAAAACTACTAACATTTCTTTTATTTATTCTGCAATTCAATATAAAATTACGTTTAAGCCCACGTCAGTACTTTTGGCCAATTTTAATCAATAAACTTAAACGTAAGTTGGATAGTAGTGCATTTATCGTTAATGAGGTTCTACTGCATAAAGAAGAGCCGAATCAGATTTAAATAAATTTTTAGGTTAAAGTAGTTTATTCTGTAAAGGAATATGTTTAAAATAAAATTTCCTTCCACAGCTAGTGCTTAAGGTATGTACATGTACAAATATTACTTTCGATTTGGTATGCTTACATATCTACATGCTAACTACTTATATATTTGAATTTATTAAATTATATTTAAATTCATAATTTTTAATTTAAATAACTTAAATGTTTATGCTATGCTATGACTATTATTTTGCAATTCTAATATATTTAGCCCATTTTACCAGAGCAACAACGTAATCGATTTATCTAGTCCTTCTGACATAAAATCAAGAAACGTGCCGCTTCCAACTTTATAAAAAGGATATGCTTCTTCCACATAAAACGTTTGACAACTTGCAACAAATTTCCTATACATAGTTGTCCTACCAACTAGCTTTCTACTTTCCTCAATAAAGCCATCCGATAAATCAGCAAGCTCTGCAAACATTGCACTCTCTGCGAAAATTATAGCAAGTGGAGTTACAATGACACATCCAATGATGAACACCGCCTTAAACCCACCATCAAGCAGAACGTCATTATACCTAATTATCAGATAAACCAATGAAGAAAAAGTTGTCAAACAAGCGACATGATGAAATGCAAGCTTGGGTGTTCGAACAATATCATTTATGAGAACGTTGAACAGTCTTATTGTTCTGTACATCTTTACAATTTCCATATCTTTAAGCTCTCCAAAGAACTTGGTTTCCAATACCACCCTTCCTGCATGTTTTTTTACCAGATTTTCAGGAGTTAGATCACCCAGTACAATTTTAGTAGTTTGAATATACATCATAGCAACAATAATAATAACAATGGTCATATTGGTGCATGTGTAAAACAAACACCACAGCGTAAATGCTAATGGTATATTCGTTAGCTTAAGCGCCAAATCGAATTCCAACCAATCTTTAATTAGAGCATGTGTTGGTTCCAAGGGATGGAATGAGCAAACCAACAGCCCAAACGGTACGGCAAATGAAAGAAATACAACGATCAGAATTATCAACTCCCCAAATTTTATGATTCGGTAATGTGGCTGGTTGAGCTGTATATTTTTCTGCTTTAGAATATCTAAATACAAATAAAATATGAAAATTCGTGAAAAAAAATATTCATTTTTTTTTTGATTTTGTGGAATTATTTAAATTACCTTGGAGTTGATAGCTGTAATCAATCAACTGGTTGCAAAGAAACACAATTTCATGTCGTCTACTGTATATTGTCAAATTAAGCAATACTATCATTATGCCAAGTGCTATCTCGCTCCACGCCATTACCAATTTTAGAAACAAATCTGGGTCAGAGTTTCGATCATCTTCGTCAAAAGGATTTAATTTAATGTATATTTGAACGATGTGAAAGAATGGAAAAAATTGGGAGAGGACTGTTCCGAATAGCATACTGAACAACATGTATGGTCCGGCTAGTTTTAATTTTCTTTGTTTTGCATCCCAGTCAAGGTATGTTGTGCCGCAAAGATTAAGAAAACTAAATCTGAAGGATATTAATCGTAACATTCGTTCTGACAACATGATTTTATCTTAATGAATAGGAACAATATTTGAATTAAAATATATTTCTCAATACGCACTAGGGTAAAAAGGGGCTAAGCAAGACTTGACTGAAAACATAGTTTTTCAGTGTGCTGTAGCTGATTGTTCATGTTCTGGCAACTAAAACTACTTTGATCAGTTTTTTATATCAGGCTTTTTTAAGTAAAAAAAATAAATTTTGACTTGTCAAAATGTCAATTTTAGATGCAATATTTTTTTTCTTTTGCAAGAATTAAAAAGGACTTTTTCCTGAAAATGTCAAAACAGTATTTCTAGACATGTTCTGCAGCAAAAATTGTCGGTTTGGGAACCTCGGTACTTAAACATATATTATGTGGTCATTTAATTTTAACCTGTTCTGATGCCTGGCAACTATCCGCATACATGAAATTCTATACAAACTGGCATTTATAGTACCTTAAAAACAATTATTGATCAATAGATATTATGTGGTCAGGCCATTATAAATGCTTACTATCTACAATAACAAATTATTCAAAATTTAAGTCAATATATGAAGCAACTTTCCGTTCGTCCTAGTCTCCAATTTCCATAGCTGACGTTGTTTCTCATGTTGACAGCACCTGTATAGAACTACTTCCTTAAATTTTTAGCAAACTTTATATAAATCCTCTAAAGTCATATTTTGATCGCTTTCTCTCTACATTGTTTTGAGTATATCAGTAGATTTTTTGTCTACTTTCTCATCCAAATATTTTAGATCCTCGAGCTTTGAGTTGAAACTCAATTTATGGGAGTAACTGATGACACAGATTACGAATCTAAAGTCAGCTTTTGAATTGCAAACCTGCGTGTTGCTAGTTAAATGAAGGTTAAAAATTGAATATTTTCGATTGCAGTTTTGTGAAATATTTTAGCACTGCACTCTATTAAGGCTAACAATCTGAATTTTGAGAAACGTTGTTGTCGTTGTCGTAGTTGTCGTTCGAATTTTTTATTTCATTTAAATCTTTTCAACATGGGACGTAGGTTACTGCTCACTTAGACTTTAAAAAATCCATCACTAAAGAAAAAAAAGTAATTAAAACCAAATGCAGTCACATAGCTTTTGCAATTTTATAAAAGTTGGCTAGTTGTTATTTTGAAAGTAGTGAATTAACTTACAAGGTCAATCAACTTAATTAATTAACTGTACAATAAAAACATCTCTGAAAATTAGAAAAGATGATGAGTTGACAGAAATGGTACATAAAATGCATAGCAGGATAGCAAGCGTTTCAGCATGTAAAGGCTTGTTGTTTCATGTACACTTTTTCAGTCGAGAAATTGATACGCAGACTTAATACTGATACAAGTTACAGAATGTCAAGAGTTTCAAATCCTCGTGAAATACAACTGTCAAAACGTTGCATCCCAGATTTTTTTGAAAACGTTAAGCTCCATTTCCGGTTTCAGTAAAGGTTTCCAAGGCCAAAATGCGTCATTAATATTGCTTGCTTTTTATATGAAGTAAACGCTGGAAACTGGGCGGTTGTGCAATTCGTCAAAACGATAATGAATTTTTTTTGTTCCTTAATTACCTTTCTGTTGGTATCAGTATTTTACCCAAATATTCAATTACCTGGCTTTTCTCATTTAACTTTCTGGGGCTAAATGTCATTTCGAGTTTTCGAAGTATTATAGGCATTACTATATTGGTTAAATATTTACGGTTTATCAGTTATCAATTACAAGCGGGCAAAAGAGTACATATTTTCTATCTTGGTTTGTCTATATAGCTGGTAAATATTTTGAACCTTTGAAACCATCGTAAATTTGTTTCTTTTCAGTTTAGTGGCAAATTTGTAGGCATGTACTGCATCAATACTTATAAATCTATCCTCAATCATTTTTATAGCTGAAGTAAATAGTCAAAGCATGTTAATTTTCTATATCCTTATAAGTTACAATGTCGTACATACTTATTGATGTATTGTTTTGCATATAATTTTTCGAGTTGGCCCTGGTAAGTTCTCTTTGTAAAAGGTAAATCGATTAAAAAAATTAGAATGTAACTATTTTTACGCAAGTCTTTATAATTTACAAATAATATTATTTAGCAAAACTGAAAAGTTTAATACACGGATAAGACTAATATGTTCTCTTCGCGTCCTAAATTTACGTTGCATGTATTAGTAAACTTCATGTAGTCCCTTCATGTTAAACGACCTCTGGACTAAACATGTTGATAAAAACTATTTGATTCAATGAAAAGCTCAATGCTCTTAAAAAATATTTTTGCTATGCCTAATTAAATATTTTGCTGCAGTTTGTAGATTGTTAGTCGAAGTGGCAAGTTTTGGGTTGGCTATCGTTTTAATTGGTTTTTGAGTAAATACACAGGGATAACTCAAATATATAATTGAATTTTTGTGTTAAAGGATTTCGAATACTTTAAAATAAAATGCTTTACATAAACGCGAGACAGCATAACTAATTGTAGATGGTAATTTCATTGACGAAATTAGAAAGGAAAAGTTAGCTTACTGAGGTTTTTTGTTATTGTGAATATTTTTGTGTATCATAAATCTTTAGTAAACAGGGACATAACAACAGCGAACCTAATATTCTGGCGTTTCTTATAACTGGTTCATGGATTTTAAAAAGCAGTATGTTTATTGATTTGTATTACGCGTGCAACGTTTGAATCATCGTGTTTGTATTTAACCAAACAATTTTTGCAAAGATCCGTTAAATGAAATTTAAAAAATGTGGTTTTAGTGCTTTCACTTACTTTCATACTGCAAAATGTAATTTTACTGATTATCGACTATGACCGGTCGTATCCAATTTTTGGTCAACTGATATATTGTTATTTAATATGATATTAATAATATCAAACTGCATAGCAAATATGGACATGCTAGACTTTCTTTACATAACTCTCCTAGGCTCGTGTCGTGTTTTTAAGTATTTGGTTTTGTAAGGCAAATGACAAAGTTAAATTTGGGGCACATTACATAGTTTATACTCATAAACTTATGCAAGAATTCGACACAAGGAACCAGACAAGGTATTACATATATAATTTTGTCCAACAAAATCGAGTACAGGGTATTCTTAGAACGAAGTAAAAACATTAATTTAAAGTTATTTTATTATTTTTCTTAAAAATAATACATACTGTTTAAGTTTAAAAATTGAAAAATCTTTATTTAAATTCCTAGACGAGTCCTCTTAAAAGCCAAAGCATTGTTTGAAACCACTAAAAAAATTAAAGTCGTCGATCAATATATGTACGCAAGTCAGCTTTTAATTTTTATACATAACTTGAAAACCATTTTTACATACAATCCTATTTCATAATTTTTATTTTCGGTGAATCTACCCGTGCAAAAATTTTGCTCCATAGCCATTTCCAGAAATTCAATTTCAGTTACATATAACATTTTAGTTAAATTATCTGAGCAAAGCTATATATTCTTTTTAAGACGCAACTAAACCAGTCAACTCAAATTATCCATAACTCTAACAAGTCAACCCATTTATTTAAAATGTCTTTAAAAGATGCCTCATTTAAAGTACATCACTTTGCACAAAATATTTTCCCATGTTCCTATTTTGTAGACATCAAACAAAATGCCCTAGTTCCTCACCCCCTTTACAATAAAAGAATATATCGCTTTTATCGAATGTTAGTATTCTTTGGAAACATCGTTGGACTACCAATCACCACATTCTACTTACTCTGGCTTTTCATCTACACCAATTCTACAACTCAACACGACTACTTTATCCAATTCACTGTGTACACTATAGCTTCACCGATGCTCATTGTTTTTAACTACTGCAATTACATAATGGTAAGTCGGAGTGAAGAAAGGATTTACCTTGTAAGTCAAGCTTGTGAAATCTATCGGTACGAAAATTTGAGTAGTAATTGCATCAAACTCGGAAAATATACAGTGAAAGAACTTTTCATCTACACCATGTCTACAGCCTTTTTGATTATTGTAGTAGGTGTGTTTATTTTCCCTTTTATACTTTCGATTGACCCAATTCAGCTCACATTAGGAAGTAGTTTAGCAGTAAAACTATTATGTTCTATACTTTATGGACCTGGCAGCGCTTTACTAATCTGGTATCTCCTTTCGTCATTGCTTATTTGCATCTCAGCTTTAGAAATGGCAGAGTGTTATTCCCGAAAACTTATCCTGAATAAATCTCATCTGCTTAAAAAGGAGCTCCTACCTTGTTGGAAATTTCACAAATGTTATAATCGATATCAAAAAACTCGAATTCTTTTTGATCTCGCAGGAATCGCAATCGAAAAATTTTCAGCTTTGTTAATTTTCGTTGGGATATTGGTTGGTTCGATTTCGACGGCAGGAGCACTTACTTTGTGGTCGAAAGTTAATGTATTTTTATATTTAATCTTACCAATTGCAACATTAATTTGTGTTGTAATAGCAATTGTTGTAACTAGTTTGGCAGGGGTTCCACACAAAAATGTAATGCGATTTAAATGGTTATGGAAAAATCATTTGGTGAAAAGGTACGACCGGATGCTGCTTAGGGCTGCTAGGCACTTTGGTCTAGACATGGGGCCGTATGGAATATGCACTCCATTATTGGGACCACATATTTGTGAGGATATTTTGAGAAATACTTCGGATCTATTGCTTATTACGTAGAAGCGTTTAACGTTTCTTAAATGTTTTATGGAACCTCCCTGATTATACTAGTTTTGTCATGAATTAAATTAAAACCTCTTAAAATATTTCATAAGGAAAAAACTCGTTTAGTTGTAATCACTGAACCATATGCGCTCAAAAATGCTAACAATGCAACTATGGGGGTGACTAAGAACCTATATTAATTTCATTTAAATTTTCTGGGACAGTTTTCGATGCATATTATGAAAATAATAACCATTTTCCTATTTAATTCCTAGCTATTTAACTTAATAAACAGCAGTGTTTCTTTACGTTTACACACGTTCAAGCCAGCACTCCAACCGGTCTCGTTTCATGTGTATGCAATACGCGCGCCTCTTGTCACCGTGATAAAATGATAATTAAATACGATTTTTTCTTTACAGGGCCTGTAAAGCGATCACAGACCTTGTAAAGTTTTTACACCCCCAGGGGTATGAAAATCTTTACACCACTAGTGAAAATCTTTATACCCCTTGTATAGATTTTCACATGACGTGTAAAGATATTCATATTGTTTGTAAAGATTTTAATAAGGTTTCTGAAAGTGTACACATTATGGGTTAAACAGGATGCAAAACAATCTATGACAATGACTATCTTGAGTTAAATTATTACAAGTCAGTTAAACACATTTGGTACGTTTAGGTTTTTGAACAGAGTTTATGATACACCACACGCATAGCATTTGTTTTTTTACAGTTTATTAAACACTTACGCAGTTATACTATAAATGTGCGTATTGGTGGTCATCATGTTCAACAAAGCGAGATATTTGTCATATTATTATAAAATACGCATTATCTTACTCACAGCAATTAAACGTTTTTTAACCAAACGCATTAAAATATTTTCATTTCTGGAAGCATTGCACAGCATTTATCATATTATCATGTGCATCAACAGTAAGGTTTCATATTTCACATAGTCTGCTACAATAAAAATTGTGCATAAGTGTATTTACTTTAGTCACGCGATTCTCGTTTTTTTATATGGCGATATTCGATTTTCTTTCGACTGAAAATAAATTTATAATAAATAAATAATAATAAATAATTATAAATAATGTAAATTTACTCTTTTATTAGTTAAAGACCCTTCAACACCAAGCGTTACATCATTACATGCTTTGTATTCCTTTCTGGTATATGTACATAATCTGAGTGATAATCTGGGCTTCTTTTTACCATTTATCATTCGGACTTTTGCTTTATTATTCATATTGCTTTCTGCTCTAAACAAACTAAACAGTCAAAATGTTATTGTTTCTTTCGTATACAAAATATATCATATTAGAGGCATTGTTTTATCCCTCACAATTTTCAAGGAAATATGTATATATGCTTTCAAATAGTGTCAAGTTAGTAAAAATGCACTATAAATAGATATAAATATATACACATGTGGGATGCCATTAGTTAAATCATGTGTACATTTTACTTATTCACGTTTATACATATATTTTTGAAACTTGTACATGTTTACTGCTCTCATTCATATTAGCTTGAAAACATACGAAGGTGTTAGAAAAATGATGCAGTTCAAACAGATCTTTTTATTTTTGATGTATAAAGATATCTCTATTAGCATTTTATGCTTGCAGTGTATTATTTGTGTATATATATATTCTACGTCTTTAACTTTGTATTTTTACGTACGTAAAAAAGAATTATATCAAAGCTACGTTATCAAATTGTGACAAAAACATAGGGTGTAGAATTAGCAGTTAGCATGTGGTTCGAGCCAATTAAATTTGTACCTCATCATTCAGGCATTAAAAAAATGATTAACGTTTCTCAATTTTAATTTTTTAACATGACAGCAGTTGTAAAATCGTTTGAAATAAACCCATTCATAACGAACTTCCAGTAATGCATCCAAGATAAACATTTATTGCCCGTTTCCTTTATGATCATGTTGTGTATTGCACACACAGTATAATTTATTAATCTTAACTTTTATCACCAAAACCGCAACGATTTTTTGGGTATGCATTGTAAATACGGATTTCTTTTTATTTTATATTCTAACAAAATCTTATGAGAACGGATGTAAATTTCCCTAACACCATTCGCGATGTGTGATATTCATATCGTATTCGGTGTCATACCGAATATTGCCTACTTTCTTAAATCAGTACAAACCATGAAAAGATTAAAATTCGTAATGGTTGCACTATAAGTTATTTCAAAACTTTAAATTAATCAACTTCAACAAAAATTACATTTTGCTTGAATTCATTAAAAATTAAAGAGGAATAAGATTTTAATTATATGTACATGTGTATGTGTAATATGCGAAGCGTCCAAAAAAAACAAATTTTATTTCGATTTGTTTTTCTAAAAAAGGAACCTACACAATAAAGCCATTATGATTTTATATCCATAAATTAATTGAAAAATATTATCAGACAATCAATTAATAATCATCAGTATAATGTAGTACAACTGATAAAAAACAGTAAGTCCACAAAAAGTGATCATCTTCACTATCAAAATAATCATCAAAAATGAAACAAAAACGAATATACGTAATAGATGAATACGGTAGCCATGAATATGTCTTCAAAATTTTACTAAGGCTGTAAAATCAATAACTAAAACAACTCATCGGCTTACTTTTCTAAATTTATTTCATTAAACTGATCTTGCTGAACTTATAATCATATTGTAACAATTGTAAAACATTATTTTGCTACTTGTCCTACTCAATATAATAAGTCTATAGAAAAAATGTAATCCTAGTTTACTGTTTATTAGCTGAAGTCAAATACATTCATAGATAAATTTACTGATATTTTACGTTAATTACGTTGCACGAAGTTTAAGCTCAAAGCTACACACGAGATCTATCTTGGCTCACAAGTGTTTTTTGACGTAATCGTAGAGAAGTAGAATTATATTTTTTCGTAGAGTAGTAGCATATTCGTAAATATTACACGATAGAAAGAATTCATAAGATATGTAGTTGCCGTTCAGTCAGATCAACACACCCGAATGTTAGATCATCGGTACATTCGCAATTCAAATGGTCATGAACCATATTCCATTGTTGTAACATTTTCTCCTCTTAGTTGACCAGCTACGAACTCAAGTCAACTTCAGACTTTGTGTATGTTCTATTTGGTCTTCCACTCAGAATAAACTAGTAAAACAAATCTTGCTCACCGTGTCTAAATCTCATTTCAACCAACTGGGATACTACTTGACAAATGACATTCAGTCAGAAGTAGACCGTATTGTTACCTCCATTTCTAATGTCCCAGTAGCATGCGTAGAAGCACACCAAATGGGAAAGAGGCTTAAAACCAAGGGTAGTCAAAGTCCGAAAGGAAAGATACAAAGCATTGCCGAAATATTTAGAAAACCAACAAAAACTCCCAAAGTGTATCAACTTCAACAATGATCGCCCTTTCATTCAGAGGGAGATAAGAAGGAAGATCAGAGAAAAAGCAAAAGATTCATTCATTCATTCATTCATAACTCTGTTATGTAAAAAGGAATGTTATGGCGGGCAAGCTTTGCTTCGTAAAACCGTCTAATAAATCGCCATTGAGAGAACTAACTAGAATAATAATGTAACTCTTTGTACCTGGCTTACTTGAACTATTTATTAATTAGAGCAGTAAGTCACCAAAACCTTGCTAGAGTGTTTAAAATTGAATGCTGCAAATGAAATTTTGCATTATTGTTACTGTTGTGATCATCCATTTTTACTTCAAAACTTTTTCTTGTCGTGCTCGTAATTTCTATATCCACTTACTCTAATAGGTATTTTTCTTTTAAATTGATTTTGTCACCATTTGTGGAAACTTCAAAATATACCATTCTACAAAAAAGCCTTTATCCTTTCGCCAATTTTATTTATGAAGACCAATTGAGAAAGTGTGTGTGACTTTCTTGGAATTTTTATTGCATTCAGGATGAAATTTGAAATATTGTTTTAGGATTCGAACGTTAAAATATAATATTCAGAAAATTATTCTTCTTGTTTATGAACAAAAATACAAAGATTTACGTAATCCAACGTGCCAACCATTTCCTCAGAGACTGTTTTTGTCGTAATAAACTTTTGCAAAAATTGTTATGCTCCAAACCCCTTATACAGTTATATTAGCACTACCCGATGAACTTGAAAGGTTAAAAGTAAAAACTGTAAATTAAAATGAAATCTGAATGAGGTCATGTTACGAATACACAAAAAAGTGCAGCTTTTTCTTTATTCTTCTGAAGTAGCTTTCCAATTACAAATAAATGCATCGTTGGATTTGTTTTTTTGTAAAAATCAAAATAGCAATGTCGGGAAAACGGAAAAAGCTTTTTTCAAGAGTTCTACTGTGAACCCATGAATAAAGATGGCATGTTTGAAAACGTGAATTGAATAAGCAGACAAAACCAAGCAGACTTTGTAAGACTACCTTTCACTTGAAAACTAGCTCTTTAAGACAACACAGCAGCAATTTTGTTGCCTCGTTGTTCTGACTCATTTTAAACGATGTGTTGGATTCGTTTAAACTTTCACTTGCATTTGTCCACTTGCTTTTTGATATATGAGAGTATATTGATTTTTAACTTCCGAAAAGCCAATTTCATTGTAAAAAAGGGTTGCGTTAAATCAAATCTTTCAAAAAGAATAAGTTGATGTACTCCAAGTAAATAGTTCAGTTTTCAAATGAAGTCGATATAGATTTAAAAAGGGTACATTGAAAAAAAATGAAGTAACATGATATTATTACTAAATTGAGGAAAAGGCTGTAACGGAGACATTGAAAAAGTCTGGAAACGAGTTTGAGGAGTCCTTTGAAAAGGATATGGCTGCGAAAGCATGTTTATCCTCTTTTAACCCTCTTAATGCCAAGATTTTATCAAATCATATGGATTTCTTGAATGGAACACGTCGATTTGGGATCGATTACTGAATATTTGGGATCGATTACGTAATTTGTGGGATGAATTACGTAATGTTTGGGATCGATTACGTAATTTGTGGGATGAATTACGTAATTTTTGGGATCGATTACGTAATGTTCGGGATCAATTACGTAATGTTTGGGTTCGATTACGTAAGTCAGGGATCTGGCACCTTATCAGTACCCTCAGGCACCTTATCAGTACCTTTGGGCACCTTATCAGTACCATCGGGTACCTTATCAGTACCATCGGGTACCTTATCAGTACCATCGGGTACCTTATCAGTACCTTGGGGGCATCTTGGTTAACGGTGGTGCAAGTTAGGATATACTAGTAGCAAGCATGAATGCTTTGCGGACGGACGGACGACGCACATACGCCTGATATTATGTACGCCTGTGCGTAAATAAATTATTATATGTAGTTCGGTATAGTATAAATGTAGAAGTAAAATAAGGTTAAACAACATGTTTTTGTTCCGGTTTCTCTGTTTCTCCTCACGTTGAATGCTTTTAATTTTCAGTAATAGCCATTTCAGGTAATTCGCTAGGATTTTGGAAAAAGATATTTATTTACAATAGAGTTCCCAGAATTTAGAAAAAGTAATTTAACAAAACTATATCTTAGTCAAATGTGCAAAAAATACTTAATGAAATGAAAATGCTCTCGATAATGGATATGAGAAAACTAGAATTAGTACAATTTATTTATAAGTTTGAAAAAAATCTTATTTTTAAACATTGGTTAGAAAGAATGCAGGTTATCAACTAGAGATTAACCGCGACTAAAAGTGCCTACTTGTAGAACTGAGAAATTTAAAAAATCGGTAAGATGGAATACTATTTCAATGTATAATGAGGTTGCAAAGGTACGTAAATTTCATGATGATGACGTGTAATTTAATTATGTGGATAATGTTAAGAAATATTTGTTTAAATTCAAAAGCAAAATTTGTATAGGATATCATAATTAGAAAATTTGGCCTGTTAATAATAAAAGATATATAATATTGGAATGATTAACAGTTGAATGAAAACAGTATGTAGTAGTTAGTTTATTTAGTAATATTCATTCTTTGTTTGTACAGTAGGTGTTGTATTATGATAATCAGTATAAGGACATTTATATTTATGTATGCAATGTTTGTACTGTTTTTTAATAGAACTGAAAATAAAGCTCAATTCATTTCAAACCATGATACCTTGTTGACAGCGCTCCACTGCAATAAATCCTGCAATAACCGAAATATTAGGTAGATACCAAAACAAGTATAGTAAATCAAACTTTCCATTTTGCCATATTTGTATTAAACGGCAAATCCCATAAATAGCATGCAGATAATTAATGTTTTAGTGCAACTCAAAATAGAATCTGTTAAGCTTTACTTGGGAAGGTACTAACAATTGAGATTTTGGATCCCAAGAAAATGAAATAAGTTTGAATAAATAGCCAGAAAAAAGATTAGAGATCTAGAGACAAGGACGAATTTTTTAATCCACCCTGATTTTTTTCTCGTTTAATATTTTGTTTTATATTGTTTGATAGTGGTGTTTTAACTTCTGTGACATAGAAGTTACATCATTTTGATGAGAAAAATTAGGTGATTCCATGCATTTTAAAAATTGAATTTTTTATTAAAAGTTTTTGAAGTAGTGGTTTGTGATCAGTGACTCCTTCTTGCATAACATTTTTGTCTCTAGCTGTCTCTAGTCTAATTTTTTGTTAATTCGTTTGCATTACATGTCATTTGAATGAATCAACGGAAGTTAATCCACTCCAGACGAGACCTTCCTTGCAGCCTTTGGATCTAGAGGGTTATACTGCTGGCATATCAGTTTCGACTATGCCTTTGAATAATATAGCATGAGTGCAGCTATTCAAATATTACACCACAAGAATTGTAAGCTGGATCCATACAATTTTTCTGCATTGATTGTCAATCTAATCAAGCATTTATATTGTTTGGAATACATGTATTTAAAATAGATGAATATTTTGTCGATTTTCTGACAATGGAGGATCCATACCAGTTAGAAAACCTCATATTTACGGCCAATTCAGATAATTTCATTCTCAATAAACTATCAGAGAACAACCCAATTTTCAGAGGATATCACAATTTTAACGATGATGACTACTGGTATTTTCTGAAACATCTGGGTGATGACGTTGAAGATAGCTTTTATGGACCTGGCTGTGCTTTTATGGACGGCTAGCATTACCTGATGAGGGTGTGATGAAATATAACAACAAGTATTTTACTTTTATATATATGAAAACTGCTGCACAGAAGACTGAAGGAGATTTGGAAGTTTTTTTACGTTTTGTGTACTTCTTAAAGTACTTTTATTGTTACAAAAAATGTATATTTGAGCTTACTGATGAATCTTACTATAAAGCTAAGGTATGTTAAACATGGTCATGTCCAGGCTGTGTTTCTAGTTTTACTTAAAAACTTGAATGTAAAAAAACCACATCGAAAAACTTCGTGCTAAATAAGACGCTTGTTTTACTTTTCAAAGCTTTGTATCACCTAAATAACTTTTTATCAAATGACAGTTTACTGAATGTTTTTATTAACTTATATTATTTTTGTATGGTACATTTGTTTTTATTATGTTTTGAATTGATGTTGGCTAATTTGTGTAATTTTATTTATAATTCGGTTGCGATTCGGTTTGTTTTAATGGTTTTATAATGTGATTTATTTTGACTGTGCGGACTTGATTGTTTATGTATAATCACATAATACCGTCAAATCAAATCAAATTGGTTGTAAATCAGCTATTTTACTTATGTTTGTTAATACTCATATTTGTATGATGTTGTTGCTGTCACCGACATGCAGTGTTTTCTGTTGACGTTAAATAAACTATTACTACCACCGACCTATTTGTATAATTTGCTGGAGGCCCAATTGAGGAAAAGCGTTCTTTGAATGATTTTGCACCATCATGAGTTTTACAAGAAATATTGATATTTATTGGAAACAAATAGTTAGTCTTTCTTTGAAAACAGTGGAAAGGCAACTGAAAATTGTAGGGTAAGTCGTACATTCGAAATCTTACAAATAGCCCAGCAACGAACTTTGGGAATAGTAAAAGAATGGAACACAAAAAACATTTATTGTGTTTCGTGTTTTAATGCACTTCCTAGCATACACTGCAATGCATAAAACCAAAAGAGAAGCAATATGAGGAAAGTATTTCTGTCCCTTTGAATTTACATTATAAACTGCCAAACCCTTTTCAAATCATGAATTTCCTATTTTATCTCAAATATTTTTTTTGCCCAAAAATAGATTACTCGAGCAGATAGAAATCATAGGTCAAAGTTCCAGTAGCTGTAAATGTGTACCTACTGAGTACATGTAAAATTCAAGCTCCACACAAATATTATTATTCTGATGTGTCAATCAAGATTGTTGATCAAGTGAAATTGTTCAAATAAACATTTTTACAGAATCTTAGCAACATTCAATGCAGCTCATATTCAAACATTAACTGAAGCGAGTATGAGACTTAAATTTACTTTCCGAAAACTTCCTAGCTTTAAATTTTATCTGTCATATATCAACTATGTTTCAATTGAAAGTCATTTAGTGACAAAAACGTTTGTTTGTTTCACGTACCTGGAAGTCTACATTCTTACACTTTGATGCAATCACATTCAAGTAGAAATTTTCCCAACAAATATAATTTTAATTTACATTCTGACAGCACGATAGCATAAACACACAATAGCTTACTTATTTCTTGTTGGGTCTTGTTTTACCAAAACTGGCAAACCCTAGTCACAAGTTGGAGCACTCTAATAACTGGTAAATATTTACGTGGCGGATGCTTTAAACTAGACATTTGAAAATTTATGTGACATGTTGAGAAAAATAGTTCTTCTTTTTTTAGATTTTTATCGGTATTCTATTACATGTAAAAATGTTTTCTGTATGTGCCTCGGAGAAATGACTATAATTGATTTATGTTTGTACCCCAAATACTGCAAAAATTCAACAAAACAAAAATTTTACCAGCGTCCAGTAAATTTACGAGTGAATCAGGTTTGAAATGCGTCTTTTTGTAAATCTGGTTACATAATATATAACATTTTGTTTGATCAGGAAAAGTTTTGGATTTCTTTTGCAGACTGAACACATTCGGTAAGAATATGCCTGAAATGCTGCCTTTGTCTAGAGAAAATCATATTTTTATTCGAGTGTCTTTTTGATTACGATTTTGATTATAAATGCTTTTCATTACGCCCCTTCGCAATTTTGTCTTTGAAAAATGAAACGCTTCAGTTCTGTATCTACTTACTTTCGTGTTTCCTCACAAAAAAGATATTACATAGGTGTATTTCAATTTTATATTCTGAATAGATAATGTTTTACAATAACACGATTGTTTAATTTGGTTGCATCTCATTTCTCCTTGCAATTATTGCCCACTTTCTAAATTCTAAGATACAATTGTGATATGTAGAAAAATTAGATGTAAATTTGTGTTGAACGAAACAATTGTGTGAATTCATTTCCCCTTAGTGTTGTATAAAGCTTGGTTGTGTTTCGTTCTATTAAATTACAAAACTAGGAGGTTTTTAGTGCAAATTGTTTTAATGAAAATTAAATTAAGATATACTTTATTTTTAACAACGTAGTCAAGTCGTTACATAAAAAAATTAATGTGACGAAAGTTAATGGTAGGAACAACAAATATTCCTAAAAAGGCAAATTCACTTAGAATATATTTATTTAGATTTAAAATTTGATTACGTTTCAAAAATACTAGAAAAGGGTTTAGATAGTTATTGTTTATGATTGATGTTAATGATTATGTTAAATTCATCGATGTTGTCTCGAAAAAGACGCCTTGTTTGTGCAAAGATGTGCATTTCCCAATTCAAAAAGAATAATTTTCTTCGGAATAAATTATTTATAGACATAAGACCATTCTACATCAAAATATTAGTATAGTATTAGGAATATGAATAATGAAGTTCAAGAGTTAAACAACGGAATTTATTGGGAAAATGCGACCACATATATAGTGTTGATTTTCAACATCTGCTGCATATTCACAAGGAGCACTCATTTTAAGCTAACAGCGTTTGTTTGCAACAACACTACCGTCGTATTTCATTTTGGAAAGGGAAAATATGTTAAATATTTAATTTGATAAAATGTGAAAATCGCTGCTTTGACGGAAACCATGCATCTTTTTTATTTCCACTATACTTTTTTTCATGGTTTCTTCATTATGTTAGCGTCTAAACCAATTTTGGGGTTTCCTAACCAAACCACGCAACAAGAACTTGTCTGAAAAGATCAAAGCAACAATAAAAAGCACTCGGATAGCCAATAAGGTTAACAAGAAAAAATTGCTTGACAGTACATTCTTTTGGAGAACTGATGTGTAAAAGACAAGTACTTACTTTGGCAAAAGGTTTTGAGCACATGTTGGTGAAATATGAATGTGAAGACTTTTAACGAATGAGCGTCAGTGCACTTTAGCTTAACAAGAAAAGCTGAAAGGGTCCACTGATTTTACAATCTCTCCTTGTGCTACTGACTAAAGTTGGTAGAATAGGACAAGGGGAATCGTGCTGATATCGACTAAAGAGCATAGCTCGTCTTGTTCGCTGGGTTTTGACTAGGGTAAGACGACATCAAAATGATACGACTTCACACACAATTTTTAACATCAGTTGCATTTACCGACCCAATAACTGCACCCATGTATTTTTATATTTAAAATGGTACTCATGCAAATTCCGACTCTTGCTTATAGCGCCTATAATCTGCTGGACTTTGACCACTAAAAAATAGGAGAAGTAAATGACTCAACACTCAAGCTGTTTATCCTTGCATTCTGCATTTTATGAAGTAAAGCAAAGTAGCAAAACGATTCCTGTCAGTGCAATCAAATCAGTTTCACGACTGTAAAGTTTGCTAGTACTAGTACTAGCATGCACAGAACTGATGGACATTCCTTGTGTGTTTAAATATTTCAATCTAAATATTGGGCTTTATTTTTCGAATTTGAGTGTTTACACTGCACTGATTCTGTTAGAAAATAAGCCAAAATTGACTCAAGGCATAAATTTATCATATATTGCCACTTTGTTACATTGTATTGACAACCTGCACTCAATAGGAGTTGGTGTAATCAAATTTATTTTCCCTGGTACATTTTTGATATGAATCACAGTTTTACGAAACCTAAAGTTCGACTATTTCATCAATACATATTTCAAAACGGAAACAAAGAATATGTTTGCATAAATCATTCAATTTAAAATTTTAGATAAGACTAACTGAGCATTTCTTACTATGTGTCAGATAGCTTTGCGTGTATAAATATTACTGTGAGGTATGTAATACGTAACGTAAGAGTGTAATAAAATGCGAAACTAGTTTTAACACAAATTAGCAATAAAAAATTTGTGCATTGGGAGTAGATTATAATATCACAAAATATATATATATCTTGTTTTTTTCTGCACACAACCACCTTCCATGTCAATATCATGTTTAGTTAAATCAAAAAAGGTGAAAACTGAAATTGAGTTTTACTTTAATTTAAAATTTCGATTAAATTATACTAAACGGTTGCTTAGTTATATTCAAACAACAACCTACATGTATACGAAAATGGTTAGCATGGCCTGCGATAGAAAATTATTAATGTGCATACAAATCGGTTGCTGCCTATCCCCCCCCTGGTTCCATCATCTCCTAGTGGACAATCCCCCCAATGCCCTAACCCCCCCAGTAATTCGCCCCCTATCCACATCCCCCTCCAGTATTCATCCCCCCTATGCCAATACCCTCCCAAAAAATTAAAACAAGTTTCAACTAAATTTTTCACATGAAGTTTTTTAAACCAAGTACATATATAAGTTTCATGAAGTTCAGCAAGCATTGGTTTGTTGCATTAGTACACATATTATACATACTTTGTACAGTGTGA